>JAADXI010000768.1:0-15272 GCA_023337615.1 Pythium brachiatum | reverse complement strand
TGCCCCAATCCAGAAACGACACGCGTCCGTGGGAGTCGGGCTTTGGGCGAAAGCGGTCCTCCAGGTAGTCCGAGATCAGGATGCCACTGCACGACATGAAGATGCCCAATATGAGCTCCTCGCCGTCGGCCACGCGGATTGTGCCGATGAATTGCGACTCCTTGGGATCACTGTGGAGAGCAATCACCGCGTAAGGCCCAGGGCCGAGTGCTAGTAACCGTGCAGGCTTTCAGGTGGCCAACGTAAACGTACCGTACGAATCCAGGACTTCCGAACATAGCGCGCATGATGGTGAGGATGATAAATACGTTCGAGCCGACAAGAAAGGACGGCAGTCGAGAAATCGCCTTGGACGTGACGAGCGTCGTGAGTATCCGCTTGGACGTCGACGTATGGATCAGCGTCTTGCCCACGTGGAAGGTCACGCACGCGCCCACGATAGTCCCCACAATGTAAATCGGCCCAGCGAACACATTCGTGGAGCTGAGATCACCCGCGTGGTCGACCATGTACGAGTACGAAGTGAACACCCTGTGGACGAGAGTTCACAACGTAATGAGGTCCACACTTCATGCGCGACAGTAAACCTGATAACTGGTGTTAAACGTACCCGAGAAAGGCGGCACGGAACTGTAAACATGGCACCGGTACGACGTCGTGGGCTTTGGCGTCTTGGTGGGCTTTGGCATATTGGAGCTCTTCGAAACCGTAGGACATGCCGTCGAGAAACGGCCCGAAGAGGTTGATCAGCGTCGCCGTGGCGTTCACATTCCAGCTAAGGATGAACCAGTCGGGTAGGAAGCACGTGTAGATACACTCGGCGAGCGTAGCCAGCAGCAGCGACCACATGTACGCGCGGTTGGTCTCGTTGGCCTCGTGCAGCTCGCGCTCTTCGTCGATCGTGAGCGCGCGGTCCAGTGGCTCGGAAAGATCTTCCACTGCGACCACAGGAACCGACTGACGCCGGGTGGGCCCTCTGTCGCTAGCGTCACTACTGTTGTCGTTGCCGCCCGGCGCCACGACCGACAGCGCGGCGCCCGTCCGCAACATCGTCGAGCCCCGTGCAGTTATTGGACGACGTGCGCTCTTCGATTCATCAGGCCACATGGCTCACTGTGGGATTCTGTTAAAACCGGCTCGTGTCTGGACAGGAGTTCCTGTTAAATCCGGGTGGATGGACTCAGCCCAACATGGGAAGTACCGGAGAGGTTCGTGTAAGTACGATCCAACACCTCATGAGGCGGCAAACGGCAACCAAAAACGCGGGAAGTGCACGAGAGGCAACGCCGACAGGAAAGGGAAGTGAAGGAGCGTTGCGGAGCGCTGCGCGACGAGAGCTACAGCGACACCAGGAGATAGAAGCACAGCACGTAGAGACGGGTGTGGCGGACGTGGTCGCGAAAGAATGGACGACGACGAGGAAATCGCGTGGCAGCACGACGCGGCGCCTCACGGCGACGTTGGAGAGACCGTACATGACGCGGTTTCCACTGGAATAGCAGCAGACGCGATGGTTTCTGCTGCTGGAAAGGCGGAGGAGAAGGCGCAAGAGGCGTCTGCTGCAGCACAGGCTGTCGATGAGAGAGGTGAGTGGGGAACGGCGATTTCTGTGGTGGTGGAAGTCGATTATTGATGGCGTTGTGTGGGTTTGTGGTGCTACAGAGGTGTTGTTCCTGATCGCAAACTACTTGGAGAAGCGCAGCGAGTCCAAGCACGCGGCCCAGGCGCTGATCCAGGACTTGTCGACTGGCGATTTGCTCGGTGAATCGGTCTCCTGGACTGGCCAGACGAAGAGTTTGACGTACGCGGACTACAAGCGGCGCCATCGCGATCTCGGTCCCGACCATTTGCTGCACATTCTCAAAGGCGCGCTTACGGCAAAGCCAGCGGTTGATGTGGCGCCTGGAAGCGCGTTGAGGACGTCGAATTCGCTGCTGCTGAAGAGCCGCGTGACGTCCCAACGCAAGCCGCTGCTACCGGCGGAGAGGAAGGCGATGCAGATAGAGATCATCGAGAAGACTGTGCAACTGCGCAAGCTTCAACGTACAGAGCGATTGGTCAAGCGCATTGTCAGCAAGTACGACCGCTTTCTGCAGTTTCTTGAAGACGCCAAGCTCGAGTCACTGCCATGGGATGTGCGCAACGCTCTGGACGACGCCAACAACTCGAGTGCGAGCGTGAACGTGACAGCGTTAGCAGCGGATGTGCGCGCCGTGCGTCAGCTGATCCAAGTGCGAAAGGAGAAGACTGCGTTGCAGGAAGCGCTGTACAACTTGCTGGTGCGTGCGAAAGACGTCGGCGCGATGCAGACAACGGCGAGAAGAGGACGCAACCACGTGTCGCTGTTACACAGGCGAGAGGTCAGCATGAAGGCGACGCCGCAACTCCCACCGTCTCACATCTACAGTCGCTTTCGCCGGTTGAAGACGCTGAACGGCCACTTGCAGATCCCGGCGTACTGTATGACGTACGATAAGACCGGGAAGCTGGTCATCACTGGCGCCGACGATCGACTTATCAAGATCTGGTCGCTAGAGACAGGAGATCTCCGATTTTCGCTGCGTGGTCATGTGGGCAACATCACCGACTTGGCGGTCAATCAATCGAACACGCTGCTGGCATCTTCGTCTGACGACAAGACGGTTCGAGTGTGGGAACTGAGCACAGGAGCGCCAGTCGCAGTATTGCTCGGCCATTCCAGGTGAGTTTTGATTTGTATATCCTTGAGATGCGCGGGGGTCTTACTGTCATTGTTTTATTCAGTGTTGTCAACTCGGTTCGATTCCACCCAGCGAAGAACATCGTCGTGACGGCTTCCGACGACGGCCACTGTTTCTGCTACAAGCTACCCGACATCGCGAGATTTGACGAGCCTGAAAGCAAAGAGCAGACAGCAAAGCGTCTCCACGACCAAGCAGCGTATTTGCTGACTCTTCGTCCAGCCTTCTCGCTGAGCCACGCTGTCCACAAGCCGAACGTTCGCTCGAACAAGGTTCTGTGTCTCAATTTCAGGTAAGAGGAGCTCACTTATTGCCCTCCGTGGTTCATCACAAAGGCGCTAACTGATTTTCACTGCAGTCGGTGTGGAAACTTCGTTGTCACGGGCGGGAATGATGGCTTGGGGCGAGTTTGGGACGTGTCAGAGCTCTCCAATTCAGACAGCCAGGTCGTTGCAACGGACTTTCGAGTGGCTGCGCAAGAGCCGCCAGCGGTGGCTTTGCCGGCTGCGAACGTTGCTGCCCCTGAAGCGCGAGCCGGCGCGCCGCCTCTTGTCGAGCTTGCTCTTGCGCCTGTTGTCGAGCCTGTTCCAGCTGATCAGCGGGACATGCAGATCGAACTTGAGGGCGTGCTCGACATGTTTCCTGCCCCAGTTATGGATCAGCTCGCGCTAGTCCCAGCGTTCGACGCACTCCCTGTGTTGGCCCCATTACCAGATCAGATTCAAGCGCCGTTGTTACCAGAGATAGCGCCGATTGCTGAGCAGCTAGCGCTCCCCCAGGTCGCACTCCTCGATCCAATTGCAGCTGAAGGGGGGGAGCAGCGACAGCAGCCTCAGCTTGCGGAAGTGCAGCAGGCGCGACAAGTTGTTGTCGACATTGACCAAGTGAAGGCGATCACAGAGCCCATTGCTTACCTGAAGGGACATACTGGACCTGTGACGAATATTCTCTTCAGCCACAAGGGGGATCGAATCGCGACGGCGTCGATTAAGGATGGCACGACACGAGTGTGGCAGTGGGAGAAGAAGTACAAGAAGGTGACGCACAAGGTTCTCGTGAGCGACGAACGGGATCGAGAGCGAGAGTTGGCGTTGCTGTATGGTGTTGCATCGCGGAAGAAGACGCCGCCTGCAGTCGATACACTTGTCTGGACGCATGATGACAAGAGACTGATCACACTCCACAGCACAAAACCGGATTCGGGCACGGGAGAGGGTGATTGGAAGCAGAGGATGCGCGTGTGGGATCCGATCACGGGAACCCTCGAGATGACATTGGCGGCTGTCGATCGTGAGAAACGACATGGCCACGTGAATGCAGTGTTTGCGATGGACGTTCATCCGAGCGACTGGCGAATCGTCGTCACGGCGGGTCACGACGGACGGGTGTTCATCTGGGATATCTCCGAAGGCAAGATTCTGAAGTCGTTCATCGTGACGTCTCCGGAGGGCGAGACGGTTGCTCTGTTAGACGGGAGCTTCATGCCAACGGGTGACGGATTTTGCTTCACGGATCGTCTCGGGCGGCTCTGCATTTTTGGTACGGGATCGGGTGAGAATTTCGCGGCCGTGCCTGTGCAACAATATTTCCTGAGCGACTACGCTGCCCTCGTCACTGACCGTCACTTCAATGTGATCGACCGGGAAACGCAGCGCAATCCGAGCTTGATGGAGTCTGGCGCATTGATGGATATCTTTCGCGTGCAATATCCGCTGCAACCGCCGCATCTTCTGGCGAGCCGAGGAGCGCTAACACCCGAGCAGTACGAAGAGAATCGTCGCAAGCGAGTGCAACAATGTACCGAGTCCGAAAACGCGTGCAAAGTCCGACATGTCAATGAAGATAAGGCCCTCGTGGATGATGACGACTTTCCCGTCGCCATTTTACAGCCACCAGCACCGTTGTTGGAGATTGCTTCGTCTGGCCCCGTGCTTGCGAGCGGGTCCTACCGGTTGAACGGTGATCCCGTTCTTCACGCAGAGATGCTACGACGGGCGAGTTGGAACCGCCGACAGCGTAGCGAACTGCGTTCTCGTCGACGAGCAAGTCCAACTGCGGATGACCGTGATACGTCCATTCTCAACGTGGAGATTTCCAGCGAAGACGATCACAGTGACGAGGACTTCCAAGCACCTACGAACCGCCGCGCCGGCGAGAATGATGACGAAGATGACGATGAAGAGGACGACGAGGATGAAGAGGACGAGGATATGGATGACGACGAGGTGCTGAGTGACGCTAGCGATGCTCCTGACGGTGCGCGACTTCGGCGGCGGCGTGCCCGCCAGCCTGAACGTCAATCCGAGCGACGTCTTTCAGGTCGCGGTCGAAGACTCGGCGGAGAAGATGCTGAGGAAGACAACGACAACAACGAAGCACCCGGGATTCGCCTGAGACGTCGCCGAGCTGTGGCGAGGGCTCGTCTCATTGACGATGAGGACGACGAGGTCGTTGATGCGTTGACCGGCACAGAGCGACGAACTCGAAGCCGCAGCAGAAGCCACTCCGTCGAGTCTGTCGACTCCATGCAGGATGGTGCGGACGGAGTAGTGGTGGAGAGCAATGACGGGTTCATCATGGGTGACAACCAGCTCGACAAGTTCGACACGACCACTACCTATGTGGAGATGCTGCAGGCCAAGCGAGACCAGTTAGCAGCCACCGGCAGCAGCCCTCCCGCTACGGCGTTGATCGTGTGCGCTCTGTGTAGCGAGGGTGATGATCAAGGCATGCTGAGGCTTCCTGGCGACGCATTGGGAAAGCATCCGCTGATAAGTGCCTCGCAACGCCTGTTCGTCCACGACCAGTGCGCAATCGCGTCGCCCTTGTGCTTCAACCGTGGAGGCCGGTGGTATAACGTGACCAAGGAGATCCGCCGAGGACGATCACTCATTTGTGTGCATTGCAAGAAGCGAGGTGCCACGATCGGCTGCACGATCGAGCGATGCATCAAGTCGTACCACTGGAAGTGCGCAGTGTCGAACGGCTGGTCGATGAACCAGATCCACTTCTATTGCCCTGAGCACGTAGCGAAGACGAATGGAGTCGCTCAAGGAAGCGACGGGATGGATCTCGAGATGCAGCACCGATTTGGTCTCACATTTCATCGCGATTGGCTGCAGCTGCCGAGTCTGGACGGGGTTCATCCGTACGTGCCTCAAACTGGTGACAACGTGGTCTACTTCCCCGGAGGCCACGCCGATTTTCTTGGGCTTACGACCATCAAAGACCCCGCATATCTGCGTCAAGTGTCCCGTTTCGTGTCGCTCAAGTGCCGAGTGATAGGTGTGAAGTATCTGTTCCCTTCGCTGGCCGAGTATCACCATGGGGATGACGGCCAAAAGGCGATCCAGTGCGAAGTGTCGCTTGCGATCTTGGCTGTTCCGACGACTGCGCTCCCCTCGCTTTCTCGACACGAGGATGAGAAAGAGGAAAAAGAAGAATCGGACGACACAACGCCTGCCTCAGACGCGCTTTTCGTTCCGGATGCGCCGTTCTTCTCCCGGTTTGTGGGCGTCAACCAATTCCTGCAACCCGCCCCGGATGCCGAATGCGAGCGGCTCACGATCAAGGTGCGCATGTTTTCCAACGACGTGTCCAACTTCATCGTTCTTGACCACACGTTCGAAGCGGGAATCTCTGGCGACTGGAAGATCGGACAGCGCGTGCGTGCGCCGTACATGGAACTCACCCACGGTCTCCAAGTCGCGAGCAAGATGTCGTTTGGCACGATCACCAAGATCAACGTGCGCCCAAGCGTGGCCAATCCAGACGTGATTACTCCGTGGAACTCCCTCTTCGTGCAATGGGATGCCGATGATGAAGATGACTGTGATGTGAGCCCGTGGGAGTTGGAGCCAGCCACTGCAGCAGCAACTGCAGTCAAGAGAGCACGAGAACGCGAATTGGTGTCTGTCAAGTTGCTTAAGTCTCGGAAGTTATCGCGAGACCAACAGCAAATTTTGGTTGAAGCACTGTCGGGTGTGATGAATCTGAGCATTGCGAAGGATTTCGTACAACCTGTCAGCAGCGAGTACGCCGACTACATGGTGACCGTGGCGAATCCCATCGATCTCTTGAAGATCCGTGCGCGAGTCGAGAAAGGCTACTACCGTCAGCTCGACGCATTCGTCGCCGACGTGGAGCTTCTCCACGAGAACTGTGAAACGTACAACGTGTCCACCAGTCCGATTGCGCAGAACTCAAGAAGCATTCTCCACTCGGTGATGACGACGATGCAGCAGCATTTCCCTGACTTCTGCGCGGTTCGTGCACAGCGTCTTGCGACCAATCTCTTGCCATTCCCGTTCATCGATTTCGGCTCGAACGAAGACGAAGACGATGTCGTGGACGTGGACGAGTCTGAATTTGAGGTCGAAGGAGCGCGTTTTGCAGTAGCACCTGCTGCCACCAGACCAGCAAGAATGCCTGCCGTTCCAGACGCTGCATCGCCGGAAGTTCCTTCGCGTTCCACGCGGTCGACGAGAGCTGCTGCTATTGAGGCTACCCGTGACGAAGAACCCGAGCCAATCGATGAAGCACCATCGAGCCCTCCTCGTCGGACACGCCAAGCCGCACCATCGCCAGCGGTAGCGACGCCTGAACGTCGAATCAAACGTGAAGCTCCAGTTGTTGCGTCACCGGAACCATCCAGGGGCAACCGGAAGAGACAGCGGCCGTCAGATCGACCTCACATCCTCACATTTGCCGATGTGATGAACGCTCTGACGAGTGAACAGCGGCATTTATTTGGGGAGCGTGCAACAGAGGACTTGCTCTCGTTGCTTCGAGATTTCCACGAAGCGCTGATGGGTGCAGATCCAGGAGAAGTTTTCGCTAGTCCAGTGACCGATGACATCGCGCCAGGGTACTCGGATGTCATCCCCAGTCCGATGGATTTCGGCACGATTCTCGATACGATCGAGCGGTACTCGAGCTTCGCGAAGTACTTCGTAAGTTTTTCCTGATGTCCCCTGCTTCGTCGTGCATCATATTAACCCGATGCCTTATGTGAATGAAACAGGAGCATGTCGAGCTCGTGTTCGCGAACGCGATCACATTTAACTCGTGGGACTCGGAGATTGGTGAGCTTGTAACGGAGTTGCAAGGCTACTACGTGAAGTTCCTGCTTGACGCCATTGGCGTAAATGCGAAGAGCAAGGCGAAACCTCGTGGTGGAGCTCGTCAAACCATCCATCTTCACGCCGGCTCCCCAGCCCGTGCAAAGCCTGCAACGCTGCCCAAGCGCAAGCGTCGAGCCATTTCGGATGACGAAGATGAAGAGAGCGCAAGCAGCAGCGGCAGCAGTTCCGCGAGCAGTGACGACGAAGAAGAGGAAGCCGAGGAGAATGCTTCAGCAGACGACAGTGATGACCAAGATGACAGCGAACCCGAGTCGGACTCAAGCAGCGGACCACGGCGTCGTCGAATCTCCCAGAGAACTGTCAAGAAGCCTGCGGGCAAGAAGACCAAGAGCGGCGGGAAGAACAAGAACAAGCGCACTCGGCGATGATAGGTATTTCCTCACCTTCCCTCTAACTGCCAACAAGGATCCACTGGACAGCAAGGGATCCCAATGTCCCTCTTCATAATACTAGTATTCATGCTTACACCACGTTACGTGTGACTCACAACTTTCTACGCTACCTTGTACAGATTACTTGAGGAAAGCGATCGAGTTCGCTCATATCAACAGCATACCAGTCACTTGCGCCGCTGCCGTCTCCACCTTAGGGGTGCCGGCGTCCATCTTCGCGATGATGCGAGCAGCGATACGCTGCAACGATCGCAAGTCGGAGCCGCTGACTTTGTCGCGAGCGCTCGTGCCGCCTAGTGAGAGAGCCCCGACGACGACGCCGTCCTTTGTCACGAGTGGCAGGCCGATGTAAAACCGGATCTTCATTGCGGCCACGAGCGGGTTCTTGGCGAAGCGCTCGTCCTTCTGTGTGTCCAGGACGACCAGCGGCTTCGTGGACATGACGGCGTGGGCTTCAAAGCCCACGTCTCGTGGAAGCTGATCGCCAGCAAGTCCGACAGACGTGGCGAGAAGGATCTTGGACACGGAGACCACACCGACTGCGGCAACTGCACAGTCGATGCTCGTGCGCGCGAAGTCGAGCAGCTCCTTGAGGTTCTCCTTCGCGTACTGCTGCGTGAGGTTGAGCGACTGGATCCGTCGCAGACGCTGGGCTTCCGTCTTGGGCATTGGCGCGTCAGGCCAGGCGTTGCCCTTCGTGTACGTGAGCTTGTAGTCGAGCAAGGAGTTTGCCGTCACGTCGTCTTCATCGCCCGCAACGCTGCTCGTTGAGGATGAAATAGATGGCGAGCCGATGCTCAGCGTACGGGCGAGCGGATCGCTCTGCAGGAACTCTTCCAATGCCGACACGCGCGCGCCACTGATGCTGCTGCTTCCCATGCTGAAGGAGTAATCCGAGCTCATACTGCGGGTGCTTGCCAGCATCGTGAGGCTGTCGGTGGACGAGCAATACGATTCTTTGCCGAGGTGGCTGGCTGAGTGGTCCCAGCTAGCGGCACTGCTCATGCTCATAGTCGAGGAGCCGGAGATACTGTGCGAGGAATGCAGTTTCTTGCGGGCGATGGTCAGCGTGCCCCACAGTGCGCTGGTGTCTTCGCCATTGAGACATGACGCACAGACTCGGACGGCGTTCTGGTGGCGAAGCGACGAACACTTGGAGCATACTGCGACGCCGCACATGCGGCAGTGGTGCTGGCGCTTGAAGAGCTTGTTGAAAGTCTGCGTACACAGTCCGCACGCATCACGGGACTTCCACTCGCACTTGTGGACGAGCTGGTTGAGACGAATGCGGTGGTTCACGATCGCACTGGGAATGAAGCGTACGCTCGCAGCAAGCTTCATCAGCCATTGGCGGTCGGCCTGCGAAGGCGATATCGTGGTCACGAAGAACGTGACGCGCGTCGCATCCGAGTGGTCAGAGGCCTCGACGACAAAGCCGCACTTGGTGAAGGCGCTTCGAGAGGAGACCGAGGCATTCCACAGCGGCGGGCTGTGAGGGAATTCAACCGATTCCCAAACGGACGCACCCCAACCGACGCGCTGCGCGGACGTCGGATCTTCGGAGGCGTAGACCTGGTTGTAGCGCATGAATAAAAAGTCTCGGTGCGGGAGATGCGCACTGAGATCGCGCAGCATGAGCCAGTGGAACGCCATGGACGTGGACAGCGGCGTGGCCGATGCTGTGGATGCCGCGCTCGCTCGCGAGAAGGAGTACGACGGAGATGACTCGTAGAGAACAGCGCTGTCGTTGTAGAGCGAGCCGAAGAGATCGCTGTAGAGCGCGTGGGACGACGGCGACGCGAGCAGGTCCATGACTTCCTCACACGAGCTTCGCTGAAGCAGTAGCACGCCCTTCATCGTGACCAGTGGTCGGCCATTCGCTTGGTTCTCGAGCACCTCGTAGATGCGGTAGTTTTCCTTTTCCTGCATGAGCTTGCAGCGCTTCTCGTGGGTCGCGTCATCGTCCACGATGCCCCGCACGAGCTCACGCATGCGACGGTCGCCGAGTGCTTCGCACTGGGACTTGACGTCGTGCGTGAGCTGCTTCTTCAGGTCGTACTGGCTCACAATCTCATCTCCATACTGGCCGTCGCTGCTTGTCGCTGCTACGCTCATGGTGTTGGTTGCTACTTGCGTGGGGCAGTCAATTCTCACGACTCCTCTCGTACGAGAGGTCTACGATAGAATGACTTGCCAGCGCGAACTCGACACGGAAACGTGACGAGGAAGAGGGAAGATGGAGGCCAGTAACCTATCTGACTACATACTGTACGCTTGTGGCCGGCACTCCCACGCCGGCTGGTCGAGCATCAGTCCCAAACCCGCAGCTGTATACACGTGTGAGGCAACGTTGGTGAGGCAGAGAGAAGCAAGAGGCAGCGGCCAAGAGCCACATGACCAACATGTGGAGAGCGAACGCCCACGCCGTCTGTCGGTCGTTCCGGTGAGTGGCAAGTGAAAGCAAAGCATCAGCGATCGGACGAAACTTTGGGTGGGGTGCTCGCTCAGGAGTCCTGAGTCAAGTAGGGAGGGACCCACCCCTTCGTATCGTTCTTCAAGCACCCACGTGCGTCACAGAACTAGAAATTGGAGAGAGACTACAACACTTCAGTATTGCAGCAGCGTTCGATGGTCCATGAACTACTTGTATCCGCTTCCCCGCCCCCGATCTTGGTGGCGCGGAGAATTGCGCACGTGCAAGTAGAAGCCCGGTCGTGACCGCAAACGCCAGACGCAGCAGAGAGGTCACCGTCAACGAACGCCACACCGACACACAGCCTACTGTACCAAGACAAGCAGGATAGAGCTCTCTGCCAGGCGTGACGCATTCACACACTCCCGCCACACTGACCATCTCGGCAGTCCCCCCCAGCTCAGGTGTCCAAGAAAGTCAACAGTTTGACCAGCTACCTGCACATAACCAGGCGTGACTCATCCGGTACCACTCATCCGGTACCGTAACCAGTTACGCTCCTTCTATTCGAGTATCTACAGTACACCTCGCTCCGTTGCAATATGGGAGAAGGTTACGATTGCAACTTGAGGGGGCGACCTGTTCACGGCCACTGGGCAAGAAAGAGAACGAGGGGACCACCGCAAACGCAGCTCCTCAGCTGAAAGCTCCACGAAGACCGAGGAAAAGCTCTCTTCAATAATATGGCGCTGCGAGTGGCGAGCGAGAAGGTGGCGGCGGCCACGCGCACGTCGTCCCCGGCCGTGACGCTGTACCGCTACATCACGAAGCAGGTGCCGCGCGTGCTGACGCTGTACGACATCCCGATGGAGCCGTCGGAGGCGCGGTTGGCGATCCAGGCGCTGTTCCGCAAGCACGCGGACGTCAAGGACCCGCGCGTGGTGGACATGCTCATCAAGAAGGCGAACATGGAGATCGAGGAGACGCTCATGCAGTGGAAACAGAAGGTCCATCTCGTGACATTACTCGAGACCGGCGAGAAGCTCCGCGTCCAGAAGAAGCTGCCGACCATGGAGGAGTCGTTTGACCTGTTCTTCTCTAACAACGACGACGACGAGGACGACTGGGACGACATGCGCGAGGTCGTGGCCACGGACAAGCACTAAGCTAAGCTAGCTTAGCTGGGGGAGTGTGCGTAGCGCTGGAGAGCGAGTGCGAGGACATTAGGAAGAGAATCGATCTCCAGCAGCGTCCCCATAATCGTAAATAAAGAAAATACCAACTCAACTCAATGGCTTTGTTGTCTACTCTACCACAATCAAGGGAAAAGGAAGGAGATCAAGACAGTGAAGGGAGGTTGTACGTGCAAAGGATCTAGAACACCACTGTATAATTTAACGGACCCGAGTCGACCAGCCAGGCCCATGCAAGCAAGAGGAAGCGCGGACACTTCTTCGCCGTGTCGCCTACTAGTGCCTATTCGTACCTACCTACTGCTTCTGGCCGAGCGGGTTCACCTGCATCCGCACTTGGCACTGCGTCGTGTACGCCGTGCGCAGCAGCTCCTGCATCGTGAGGTGGGCGTCCACGTAGTTCATGTCTGGCGGCGGTGGCACCTTGACGCCGACCTGGTCGCTTGAGCCTGTGGGGACCATTTGCTGGGCCATGCCGGCGCTGTTCTGCTCCACGCCCCTGATCGCCACGTCCGCCAAGTTCTTGAGGAAGAACAGCTTATCCCCACTCAGACACTCGCGTGCAAACGGATCCGCGACCGAGAACGTGCCGACCACAAAACCGTCGGTGGTGATCAGTGGGAAGCCCGCGTAGAACCGCACTTGGCCCTCGGTCACCAGTGGGTTGTTGATGAAGCGGATATCCTCCGAGGCGTCCAGCACGATTGTCGGCTCACTGGACATGATCGTGTGGGCATCGAGCAGCAGATTGCGCGGCACTTCGCGCTTCTCCACGCCCACCTTGGCCATCAAGAAGCCGCTCTTGTCGCCAATGAAACAGATCGACGAGATCGAACAGCCCGTCTCCGCCGCAGCGTACTCACACATCTCCTGGAAGTGCTGGCCTGGGTCCACGAGATGCAGCTCACGCACTTTCTTGAGCCGCTCCGGTTCGTTCTGTGGTAGAGGCGCACGCGGCCAGTCCTGGCGACTGCTGTAGCTCAGTGCGTACGTGAACGGCGTGTTCTCAGTGATCGTGGACGCCAGCTCCATCGCCGCGAGCTCGTCCTCCGACACACCCTGGATCATCATACGTGGCTGCACGTCCGTGTACATACTGAACTCGCCCGAGGACGCATCCGAGACCGTCGAGTTCGTGGACTCGGTGCGGTCTTTCTGGGTCTTATTGGTGCGAATCGTCTTGCTGGAGTTGTAGTAGAAATTATCGTGCGAGCTTTCCGGTGGGCTCACGAGGTTCTCGTTCAGCATGATCATGTCCTGCGGGCCACGCGACGTGTGGCGCTTGAGCTGCGTCGCCGGGTACGTCTTCACCGTGGAAGGCTCACTCGAGATCGAGCTGTGGATCGAGTCTTCGTGGATCACAGGCTGGCCCAGCGCGCCGTTCACGTACACATCGTCATCGTACGTCGAGTTGGAGGCATCCGAGGACGTCATGGAGTAGCCGCTCATGCTGGCCTTGGTCGTCTGGCCTGGGGCACTGCCCATGGAGCGGCCTGTGCGCGACAGCGTCTCAGAGCCCGAGCTGCGGACTGACGCCGCGGACGAGTTGGTGCAGGTCTGGCACACGCGGATCTCCTTGTTCACGCCTCCTTGGCGTACGTTCTTGACCTCGGAACACTTGCTGCACACGACATCCCCACACACACGGCAGTGGTGCTTGCGGCGCAGCAGCGTGAAGCTCTTGGCGCACAAATGGCAGCTCACGCCGTCCTTGATGAACTGTTTCTTGGACAGAATATTCTGCGACGCGAGCGCCTTCGCGACCATCGCGTTGCCGATCTCGGTCACACACGCCACGATCTTGGTCATCCACGCCTTGGTAAGCGACGACACCGCTGCGCGGCCCGGGTGGGCCTCCGACAGATACAGCGAGATCTTGAGCCCGTCTTCGTGGTTCATTTCCTCCACGACAATGCCGCAGCGCCGCAGCCGCAGCCGCACGACGTTGGAGCTCTGTGGCATCGGCGCACAGCCGTCCAGCTCAATGGACTCCCACACGGACGCGCCAATGTACAGCCCGGAGCCGGAGGAGCCGTACACCGTCGTGTGCTCGGCGTTCTTCTCAAACACATCACTGTACCGCAAGAACACGTAGTCGCGGTGCGGCAAGTGCGGCTTGGACGACTGCATGGCCATCCAGTTGACGGACAGTGCTTCGTTCATGCGCGTGGGGTCTTCCTTGGCCTTGTGGAGCACGACGCCGTCCAGGAACAGCGTGCCGAAGATGTCGCCCATCACTTCACGCAGCTTGCCCGTCGAGTCCATCTTGAGCATGTTCATGACGTCCACCAGCGGCGCGTTGACTGTAGTCACGCCCTTCATGGTGAAGAACTCGTTCTCCTCGAGCTCGTACATCTTGAGGTTGCCTTTCTCCTTGATGAGCGTCATGTCAAACTCGGACGTGAGCGCATCGACACGCGACTGGCCTAAGAACCGCAGGTCGCGCTCAATGTCCTCGGTCACCTTGACGCGGTACGTCTTCTCCACGAGCGGAAACATGGAGAACGAGTTGCCACCGCCGGTGCCGCTGGTCAACGGGTTGGCACTCACAGTGCTGGATGAGCTGTACGAGCCGACACTCGACATGGCGGAAGGAGGGAAGAGAGGACTCGGTCTACGAAACGCGGTGGGATGGGCGGCGTTCGGAAGTGGAGGCTGTTTTATGCAAACTCACCCAGCTCTGATGCGTGAGGAGATGCAAGCTGCTTGCTGAACACGCACACAGACGCAGAAGGCGGGTTTGTGGCCGTGTGGGGTCGCACAGTCGCGGGTGAGGCGGGAAGTCCGGGGCGAGTTGATCGCCGTGGGAGGGCGTGGGAAGAAATTTGCTGGTGAGAGAATCCGCCACCAAAACGCGGAGCACGAGGGTCCTCGCTCGTCCCGTACTAGTTGGTACTGCGACTGCGGCACAGGAAGCACCAACGAGGAAAGCGAACGTCCTCTCCCTCGAAGCCACGAGATCGACAGGCGGCCGCGTCCTCTGGTGGGGGCAGTGGAGAGACGTCGGCGAATGGGACGCCAGGTGACCAACTGCTTCGCGTTCTGGGGACGAGGAGAATGAAGTGACTGAACACGTCAGCTGCCGAAGCTCGCAATTGCTCAGGCTGTTCGGCAATATACACAGGGTGTGAGTGGATCTGGGCCGACAATCCTGGGGCTCTAATTATGGAGCGTTGGAGGAAAATCTGTCTGCGGTTTATTGAGACTTTGACTTACCGTCGACTTTTCTGTTGTGGGAATTATGTCTTTGCGTGTTGATTTGTTTGACACGAGGCGATGTATCCTGTTCAGTCATGCGGGGAAGCAAACGGCAGCCGCACACTATGAACCGTGCCGTGGATTAGGATTCAGTAGAACTTACAGGATACAACTGATGCACTCTATGAGTGTGTGGGTGGCGCACGTCACAG
>JAADXI010000767.1:0-15315 GCA_023337615.1 Pythium brachiatum | reverse complement strand
TCTCCTGTTCACTCTCGCGAGGTAAAAATGTGATCCAATAGGCATTGGATTCACTTCAACCCAATTATCCGATCGTTTTTTTCAAAAACCCAATTAGATAACATAATTCCTCTCCTATGCACTGACGGCTTTATTGATGTGTCGTCAACAACTCGTCATGTGCCCCAAAAGCCGGATCTGCACTGGATCCCACCTTTGTATCCACTTTCACTTCGCTGGATCTCTTCGGTGGCGAGGCTCGAAAGAATCATCGATGAGTGTCCTGGACCATTTGCTTCAGTCGATCATACAATATGGTGACGACGAACGGATCTCCTCGACGGTGGAGTCCACCGTTGAGTCGACGAGGCAAGAGGAGAAAACAGAGAAACAAACTCAAAGGAGTGTTTGGGCCTCCACCGCCAGAAGCTCATAATGTACTGAGTACAGTACTGTGGTGCACTGAGAGTGTACTGAGAGTGGAGTATCGATCGTACCTGCCTCTCCGAAACCAGGTCGGGAGATTACCCCCGACTCCTCAGGTGACCAAGCCACCGCCCAGCCGCCCTCCTGGAAGCACCTCTAAATGCCTGAAGCAGAGAAACTATCTGTCCTCCATGGTCTTGGTGAACAAACATTGTCGAGAGAGCACTCAGTCTGCAATTTGCTCGATCCAGCAAACCACCTAAAAGATCACCATGGTCGCTACGTCCTCTTCGCTCCTTCTCGCCGTCGTCGCGCTGCTCGCTGCGCCGATGGCTGACGCCCACGGCGTGATCTCGAAGCCAGCCCCCAAGTTCAAGGGCAAGGAGTACGCTGGCGGGTACTCGGCCCAAATCCAGCTATCGGCCCAGCCAGCGCTGGCGCCTGATGTCTACAGCGGCACGAACTCGTGGGCTGATGTCTTCGGTCGCGCCTTCCAGGCCCAGACCAAGTACAAGTCGCTGCGTGAGTTCATGCTCAAGAACCAGGACGTCAAGGGCCGCGTCCAGAACAGCAACCCAATGACGCCCGAGTGCGGCTTCACGGACCCGGACAACCAGGATCCGCAGCCTCTGCCAGACAAGATCGAATGGTACGGTGGTGGCCAGAACCACCCAGGTCCGTGCGAAGCCTGGTGCGACAACGAGGTCGTGCTGCCGTACACCGTTAACTGCCAGAAGAGCTTCCCCGATGGCAAGTTCCCGTACGACAAGTCCAAGTGTGTGGGCAAGAACCGCATGACGTTCTACTGGATGGCCACGCTCATCCCGTGGCAGGTGTACATTGACTGCATCCGTATCGGCACGGGCACTCCGCCAGCGATCGATGACAGTGTCAGTGGGTTCGCTGTGAGTGCTAGCCGCGGCAACAGCAGCACGCCTGCTTCAGCTCCAGCCTCTGCGCCAGCACCAGCTCCTGTGCCTGCGAAGAAGCCAACGCTCTCGAAGGAAACCACGGCGAACGAGTCCTCCGCTGGAAAGCCGGCGGCCAAGTGCAACCGCCGCCGCGACTAAACGCTCCATTTCCGCAGCACCATTTTGCCGGAAGATTGTTTATTTGTGCAGTGCCGATACCGCAAATACAGTATACGCATGTCTCGGTATAATCTTCATCCCGCAATGACGACAGTGCATTTACAGTACATACTAGTACTACAGGATCAGCATCCAGCGCTCCAGCAGAAACCAAAGATCCGGTTCCCCCCAACTTTCGCTCGAGACCACTCGCCCGAGTCGGTGGGGGATGGACAACTGCATCATACCCATTGCAAGCGCTCGCTTCTTCCATGCGGTGGGCATGTCTTCCAGTAAGTGCTTGAAGCAATCCTACCGGGCCAGCAGCTGCTGTAGTGCTTCCTAATCTGCCTGAGCCACTGCATGAAGGAAGACAACGGATGCCACTTCACAGCAAGCGAACCACGTGGGAGTGTCTTTCTCGCTGCAACCAGACTCAGTCTGCAATTTACTTCCTTCAGTCGACGTCCTCCCCTGTCCAACATTATGGTCGCCACGTCTTCGCCACTTCTCCTCGCAGTCATCGCGCTTCTTGCGAGTTCACTCGTGGACGCCCACGGTGTGATCTCCAAGCCCGCCCCCAAGTTCAAGGGCACGGAGTACGCCGGTGGCTACTCGGCCGACATCCCAATGAAGGCTATGCCAGCGTTAGCTCCAGACTCATACGGTCCTTCCAACTCGTGGGCTGATGTCTTCGGCCGCGCCTTCCAGGCCCAGACCAAGTACAAGTCGCTGCGTGAGTTCATGCTCGCGAACCAGGACGTCAATGGCCGCGTCAAGAACAGTAACCCGTCCACGCCTGAGTGCGGCTTCACGGACCCTGACAACCAGGATCCGCAGCCTCTGCCAGACAAGATCGAGTGGTACGGCGGTGGCCAGAACCACCCAGGTCCATGCGAAGGCTGGTGCGACAACGAGATCGTGATTCCGTTCACGGCCAACTGCCAGAAGACGTACCCGGACGGCAAGTTCCCGTACGACAAGTCTAAGTGTGCTGACAAGAGCCGCTTCTCGTTCTACTGGATGGCCACGCTGAACCAGTGGCAGGTGTACATTGACTGTGTGCGCATCGGCAAGGGCACTCCGCCTGCGTTTGATGCCAGCGCTGGTGGAGGCAGCAGCAGCAGCAACTCCACGCAAGTTTCGAAGCCGGCGAGTTCGTCTCCCACCCCAGTAGCGGCGAAGACGCCAGCGCCAGCAAAAGACACCACCGCGAACGAAGCCTCGAGTGGTAAGACGGCGGCCAAGTGCAAGCGTCGCGACTAAGTTTCTCCTCACCTCTCCGATGAAGAGGGAAGAGGATTGATGTAATCTTTAGCGTGAGTAAGAACCCAATAAATACCACGACGTACTGTACTACAAGCCATCCTGCATATGCGTCCCAGTTTGTCCATGATTGCCTTCTACGCAAAGCGTACATGTACCGGGTACATGCTGTCCAGTGATGAGAAGGTGGGTGGTCGGTGTCTCAAGCTGCCTCTACGAAGCGACTCGTGCTCTGACTCAGAGCCTCGGAGGGCTCCAGTCTGACGTCAGCGTGTGCAGCGTAGCATTGCAGCAGTTGTTGTCCTTCTAGGTGGGGAAGATGAGCTCAGTCCTCCTCTTCAAGATGCCCACTACATTCTACCCGGCTCTCAGCACTCCAGTACAACGCAGCTATGCGGCGCAACCTTCATCTACAGTAGTCTGCAGTCTGGACTGCAAGAATCGCTCATCTCACCGCTACAAACTTCTCGTTTTTTCGAGGAGAAGCCGGATACACTGGGTGCTCGAGGACAATGGTTTTGAGACAAGAACTTTGTCGCCTCACTCAGCGAAAGGACGAAGAGCTCCCCATTGAGTGAGTGTGGTGTGCAGAGCCGTAAGAACCATGCAGGATACAGTGTCGTTGGATTGTTCGGCCGTGCGTGCAATGGCGGTCTCTCAGTAGAGTGTCACTGAGACCGATCGAATCCAACGGCCGCCACTGCAGGCAACAGGCGCACTCTCCCGTATATACCGCAGAATTATGTACACTGCAGTCGAGTCAACGCGGCTGTAGCGTAAAGTACACGGCGACGCCACTGTCGGTCGTCCCCGGCTCGTCATCATCTCATGTGAGTCAATCAAACGAGCCAAACGGCTGCTGATACGCTTCAGTTTTCTGGTCGAACTGTCTTTTTGCGCGGTGGACTGATCAATCTTTCCAATGGAAAGACTGTCTGCAAGTGCAGTACTCGAGACCGTGATGACTGCTTGCCGTCTGGAATACCCAGGCTGGCAGTCATCACGGTGCTTCTAGGCGACAATCTCAAAGCATCTCCTTGCCTCAAGCCTTCCGCCAAGGCGATGCCCAAGCCTTGAGGGATCTCCACGCCACATGGTCGCTGCCAACCGTGCAGCATGTCTTCCACGAACGGTGGAAGACACGCAGGACGACAGTGTGCCGACCACGTTCCCAGACAGTGCTCAGGAACTGTCTTCTGGACAAGCTGCTACGTGTACAGCTCATCCATCGTGGCTCGCGTGACGAGTCGGCAGTGCCCGTCGTTGTCAAGGGAGACAACGGACTCCGTCCAGACTCCCAGGCCTCTAATCGTGCGATCTTCCCAATGAGAGCTTCTCAGTGAGAAGGCACCGGTCGGAGAGCACGCTTCCTCCCCACGTGCTCGTTCATCCACTCTGCAATCTGCTCCCCTCAGTCAACTACCTCCTTCTCGTAAGCACCATGGTCTCCAAGTCCTCGCCGCTGCTCCTCGTGGCCATCGCACTTCTCGCCACCCCACTCGTGGACGCCCACGGTGTGATCTCCAAGCCAG
The DNA here is from genome assembly GCA_023337615.1 of Pythium brachiatum. NCBI lineage: Eukaryota > Oomycota > Peronosporomycetes > Pythiales > Pythiaceae > Pythium > Pythium brachiatum. Next base: position 11,042 of record JAADXI010000767.1, on the reverse strand, counting down.
CCCCCAAGTTCAAGGGCACGGAGTACGCCGGTGGCTTCTCGGCCGATGTGCCTCCAGACACCATGCCAGCGATCTCGCCAGACAAGTACACGTTCAACGTCGCCTGGGGCGATGTCTTCGCCAAGTCGTGGAAGCAGCAGACCAAGTACAAGTCGCTGCGTCAGTACATTCTCACGAACCAAGTCACGGCCAACCGCGTGAAGAACAGCAACCCGATGACGCCCGAGTGTGGCTTCACGGACCCAGATAACCAGGATCCACAGCCACTGCCTGACAAGGTCGAGTGGTACGGTGGAGGCATGAACCACCCAGGCCCATGCGAAGGCTGGTGCGACAACGAGATCGTCATCCCACACACGGACAACTGCCAGAAGACGTACCCGGACGGCAAGTTCCCGTATGACAAGGCCAAGTGCGTGGGCAAGAACCGCTTCACGTTCTACTGGATGGCCACGCTCTACCAGTTCCAAGTGTACATTGACTGCATCCGTATTGGCAAGGGTGCTGCTGTGCCGTTTGACAACGGAACTGGTGGTGGTAGTGCGTCTGCGGGCAACAGCACGACGCCAGCTATCGCTGCTCCAGACTCGAAGCCAGCCCCAGCTCCTGCTCCTGCTACGGCGCAGACGTCCGCTCCAGCGCCGAAGAAGGACACTGCGGCCGGTGAAGCCACGACACCATCGACTGGCGCCAAGTGCAAGCGCAAGCTGTAATGGAGTCGTGCTTCGCAGCAAGTATGGTATGAAGACTTGGCTTTTGATGTCGACACCGTTAAACAATCTATGTCATTTCAGTTTTGCTTTGTCCAGCACTCAGTTACCGGTAGCTGAACTGTTGATGTTGCTGATGTGAATATGGGCCTTGGGGTCGCAGTGGCCAACAGCAAAGCAGCAAGAGAGAGACACACTCTCCACAGGAGCGAGCGGAAAACATCAGCAAATCCATCTTTAGCTAGAATTTCAAATAATGGCGGTCAGAGGCAAATATAAAAGGAGGTCTTGTGTGTGGATAGCGAGACGCTAGCTGTGTCTCGAGAAGCTCCGAACGTGCCGTCGTGTGGCGTCGCTGGGTCGCTCCTCGTCGTCTTGGGTCGATGGATTCTCTTCAGCTATTTCTGTATTTACTTGGGCGCCGCGTTGGCCTGGGCCGCCGTCGTGAACGCGAACTTGGTGGCCTTGGCCGCGAGCTCCGGGTTGCTGGACATAAAGTTGGCGGCTTCCTGGTTGCCCGTCGAGTAGCCGGCGGTTGGGTCGGCGGTGCCGCTGAGCTGAGCCTTGAAGTCCGGGTGGCGGCACATCACGAGCAGGTTAATGAACGCGTTCAAGCACATGAGCACACCGGCCAAGTAGCCCAGCGCCGAGCTCATGCCGAAGTCGAGGAAGCCGATGAAGAAAATGAAGCCAGCGCGGCCGCGGTACGTGTACAGGAAGCCAAAGTTCTGTCGGATCATGCCTTCCATGCGCGAGAGGCGGCACTCAAAGAGCAGGAACAGGATGCCAAACATGATGACGTAAATCGACACGAGCGAGCCCGTGATGTTGAGCGTGATGAACGAGGTGAGGCCCGTGATGCCGGCGATGATCTGCAGGATCGAGCACAGCACGTTGCCCAGACGCATGTAGCGCAGCAGCTTCGGCAGCTCCATCTTGTTCACGTCGTTGATCTTCTGCACGATGCTCTTCTTGGGCGGCGCGGCCGCCGTGGCGCTGCTGCCGATGCCATCCGTGTTGATGTTGACGCTCGTGTGGTTCATCATCTTCACTGCCTGCGAGTTCCTCTGTGTGTCTGTGTGGGTTTGTGCGTGCGGCGGCGCCTCTGCTTCTGGCGATGCGCGTAAGATGCGAGAGAGCGATGGAGATATGGCGCTTCTCGACTCGAGGAGCTCTTCGTGCTTGGGCTAAAAACGAACGGAACGCCGCGTGGGATATGCACTACACTTGGAGAATGTATGCGGCCCGGGCTTCCTGCTTTCTACCCATCCACAGGTGCTAAAAATGGAAATATAACCGTAATCAAAAGATTTCGCACACTCACGGGGAAAACGGGAGAGGAATTTTACGCGTAAACTACGCGACTGGGTTTTGGTTTCAGGTTGTAGAGGTTAGACTGGACCGGTGCGACCGTGAACCGTCACTGGCTCCCAAATCACTGATTGATTTTATATTTGGTGTCGTTGGGAGCTTTGATTTGGGCAAACGTACCCCGCGGTTACACAGATCCTACCACCATTCTGTTCGTCGACAGGAGAATGCTTGTCTTCAATGAGACGGACGCCAAGGAGACGCTTCGTGGCTTGGCCAGAACCCATTGTAGCTTGATCACGAGACGTTGTCATGGAGGCCAACGGAGAATGTCTAAGCCGTTGCTCTCAGCTCGTCTTTGTGATGAAGATATACGACTCAACTCCCGCTGAGTGTCACAACGAACTCTTGTTACGGCGTTCTCATGCCCTGTGGAGCTCTCTCCACGCTCAACCTGTTGGCGATGACAAGCTGCAAACTGGACCCGAGCCGGAGATCGCAGATCACAGTGGCGTCGGCAACACTGTACGCCAACTGGGTATCATGTCAATTAAGTAGCTGAAGCTGACCCGCCTGCAAGTCACTCATGGATCATGAGGCGTTACTGGTAGATGACGGTATTTGACAGCATTGAGGCGAGTCGCGTTGCAGCCCTCAAATATTGGTGCCGACGATGCTGAGGCGAAGTTCAGTTCAAGCACAGCGTCCCGAGTCTAGATCTATCTATTGCAATCCTCGTTGCTCGCTCACCAGCGAGGAATGATGCATTCGTTCAAGCTTTTCGTACTTGATGGAGTTCCAAGCTCTGTGTCGAAGTCTCGGCATCCCATAACCCCACCGTGTTGATGCACGCAATATCAAAAACTCCGCCGCATGCAGTCTTTTGCCAACTGGGGGCATCGGATCTCTTGGCCAGGATCGCAATGTAGCCAAAACCTTCCTCTACCGTTAGTGTCTGTCCTGTAAAGGCCCTTGATGCGGCTGAGAACTCTAACCAGGCGTTTGCCTGTCAACTGGATAGAGAGTGTAGATGGCGAGCAGCTGAGCAAATGCAGCCTAGTGAATTGAACATGTACTGTATGAGATCGCGATTGATATTTGGAAGCTTCCTTCAATGCAACCTGGACGCAATTTGCGGCATGCTTCCATCGTGTGCTCCGCGTGGAAATGGTGTCCGGACAACTCACTCGCCCTACCAGTGCATGTGGCTCTGTGGAATCCTCGTTTCGAGGCTTTCATCCAGCATTTCCCGGCGATCTCCCACTCATTTCGTGGGCTCTCCAGAGTTTTCTGGCGTTGGTCTCCAATTCCACCAGGAGGTGACCAGCTCAGCAGCGGCACGGTGAGCTCCAGTCCGAAACAGTTTTTCTAGCTCTCCCATTCGTCAATATTCTCCTAAATTGTAAATGATTGGTTAAAATGACTTTCAGCTGGGATCAACTCAGTCAGCTGGCTCCTCAGGTGAAGGGCTCCGTTGACCAGATGGAGTTGCCACCAAGATGAGCTCGCCGTCGCACCGTGGGCACTCTGTGCATGAGGCCAGTGGCCAGAGCGCGGGCACAGACATCCGCTGCGCGTGCTGCTGCCCAAGTCTCAGCTGCAGTCTTCAGCACGGCGTCCCGCTGCTGATAGACGACGCATTGCGGTGTCGACGTCACCTCCAGCACGCCACAACTCGCATTGGACACGCACGTCTGACTACGGACGGCGTACTCGGCTTGCTCAGCTCCATCCACATCTACAGCTACGCGTGCGTCTGATAGGAGACGCATCGAGGGAGACGGCAGTCGACAGACGCGTCCACCAGTGTGGTGAACGCCGCCAACGACGATCGTGATCCGCTGAACGTCCATGAACTCGGTGACAGCGACGACCTGCGACTACGGGCTCGCCAAGACGGAAGATGGCTGTGTGCACACACTATCAACCTACTGTCGGGAAGGCTACGTGCGACTCCAGCTTCTCAGCATCGGCTTTGGACTGCTCGCGCTGCTCATGTGCGCGTACAAGTACATCCGCAGTGTCCACAACAACGGTGCCAAGCTTCAGCAGCGCGCGTTTTTGCTGAATGGCTACGCGTCCATAACGTTTCTTGTGCGCGGCGTTGATCCGGGCAGCTACGGCCACTACATCCCGCGTCCAGTGAGTCACTTCATCGTGGACTCGTGCACTGCGGCCCAGTACACGATCTTCATTATGACAATCGGCTTTTGGGTCTCTATTATCAACAAGGGCACGTCGCCACCAGCCAACAAACTGAATCGAGCCAAGTTAGTCGAGCATTTGTCGATCGCTGTCGTCTGGGGGTTCAAGATCGCAGTAAACGCGACGCTGTTCTGGAGCAAGGGCTTCGACATCGGGCTCAGCTCCATTGAGCTCTTCACCACAGCCGCCGTCTTGATCGCGATCAGCGCGGCCTTTTTGTTTTACGGTCTTCGCGTGATGCGACGACTCGAGGAAATCGACTCGATGAACGCCCGTCGGCTCAGTATCGAGACCCAGTTCGAGACGCTGCACACATCCCGCATTGAGCCCTTCGCGGCGAGCCACGCCTCGACTGTGTTGTCATCATCAACCGACATGGAATCCCAGCAGGCAATGGGCGTGGCGATGCTGGGCCCACCACCAAAGAAATCCGACCGAAGGCTCGTGCCTCGACCCCACGTGCCCAAGAGAAAACCAGCGACCAAGATCCGAGAGATGCTGATCGTCACCGAGTTTGTGACTGTGATCTGTGTCGCTGCTCAGGTGCGTGCTCTCCCTTGTTTGGTGTTGTCTATCATCAGTTCCCATTCTCACCATGCTATTTTGTGCTTTGTGTAGATCTTCACAGGCATCCAGCGACTCGATGGCTACGTGGAGCTCGCCTGCGCCAACGGCTTCAACTGCGACAAGGTCACAGCCAAGTTCCCGCTGCTCCACGTCATCCAGTACATTGCTATTTGGTGCGTCATCTTCTCGTTCCGCAAGACGCAACGGAATCGCAACGCCGCCAACGACATCGGCCTACCACAGCCCACGCAGCTCGTCTAGCAGTGCCGGCAGTGTTGGTGATCCGCCATGTATCATATTAGTGTAATCAGTACAAATGTAAAGCTGCCCCCTGTCCTCGTCACGCAACTTGATCTCCTCTCATAATTCTACCCACGCCCGGCGACAGCCTGGTACTTCTTGTAGAACCACTCAGCGATGTACGTGAACGGCGCTTCAATACCCACGTTCTGCTGGGCCGAGCACTCAAAGTACTTCATGTCGTTGCGCTCAGCGGTCTCTTCGCCGTCTTTGGTGGTGATCGCGTCGCGATTGCCCTCACGCAAGTCAGTTTTGTTGGCCACGAGCACACCTGGGATGTTGTGGTTGGGCGACGCGCCCACCACATCCTGGAACCACTTGGTCGCGGCCTTGAAGGACTCTTTGTTGTTGATATCGAAGACCACGACGGCGATCGACGCGTTCTTGTAGTGCACGGCACCGAACTCGCGTTGGTTGAAGACGCTCTGGCCGGCACAGTCGAACAGGTACAGCTCCACGACCACGTTGGTGTTGGGGATCGGAATGCTCTTGACCATGAGCTCCACGCCCGAAGTCTTTGTACACCAAGCATCAGTAGGAGACATAGTTCCGCGTATGGTGGAAGGGAGGATCTTACCATGACGTAGTTCTTCGGGTACTCGTGGCCGCTGCTCTTGAGCACTTGCAGCAGTGCTGTCTTGCCACACGTCGCATCGCCTACCACCGCGACGCGACAGCGAAGCACCGTCTACACAAAGCACGCCACCGTCAGTAGGAAGCTCATGCAATGTATGCGGTTAGCCACACCGCACCGTGCTCTTGTGGGTCGTCTCCATGCTTCGTAGCGCCGACATCGTGGCTCAATTGTCTCTCAAGTGACACTGGGGAACGCGAAGAGACGCGACCCCAAGATTGGTCTCACATACTCACTCTGATATTCAAACTCAGTATCCATGGTCTCCGTTATCTTTTCACCCACTCACTATGTCCATTGACTCGTCGTGGCTGAAGCAGCCGACTGCAATCGACACTGATCAACAGGCTGCTGCTCTGTGCGTGGTCTCCACTGTGTCTCCGTCCTGGGTCTTCACAGCTTCTCGCAGTCGCACGAACCGCGTGGTCTCCTGACGCAGCAGTTCCTTGAGCACGACCAGCGCCAGCAACGTCTCCCATGCCAGCAGCACGACAAAGCATCCACCAACGATGACATCGAAGCCCAGCACGTGCTCAGCGAAGAAGTCGAAGTACATCAGCGCTGGCAGCATGGGGCACACGGAGAGAAACAGGAACGCGGTGAGATGGAACACTTGCTGCTTGAGGTTGCCGTGCGAGCCGAGCCAGTAGCGAGCAGCGTCCGTAAGTAGCAGGAACACAAACGACGTCACATGAAGTGAGCGGCCCAGTGTTGTCGTGTACTGCAGTTGCTGGAGCTATCCAACAAGCGAAGACAGTGAGCCATTCCATCACATTTAGTTGCGTTCATATCAGTGTTGCGTGCCTTTTCGATAAGAAGCAGCACGGAGATAGAGAAGTAGAAGGCACTGAAGCGCGCCTTGATGAAGATGGCCATCTGCAGCAGCATGCGCGCGCGGCGTGGCGTCAGCAGCGGTGTGTAGCCGAACATGAAGCTCTTCAACTGTGATGGGTCAACGGCAAATGGGCGAATGGTCAAAGGCGGCGACTCCTCAGGGACTGAGACGCCGTGTATCAAGCATGGTCAAGGACGCTGGTCAACTGCACGGGGATACTAGTTGCTGCAGTGAAAAAGTCTTTTGTTCTCCTGGGTCGGTCTGTAAACGGCCTCGTGACCTGAAGTACAAAGACTCGTTTGTTTCGCTGGAAGCTGCATCAGGAAGACTCCCACGAGACGGAGATTGGCCCCGATGCTTATATTATATAGTGTGGCTCATGCAGCCCGCACGCATCTCCTGGATCGCTATTCAGCGCATGCCGTGAGCGTAGTGGGTGTAAAGCGAAGGCCACGGGTTGTTGAGTGTGATGGGTGGAGACATGGGTTCTCCCTTAGCAGTCGAGGTAGTTGGCGGCCATAAGCAGCTCCATCGCGACCTCTGGCTCGATGAGAAAGTCCGGGAAGCGCGACGTGCTGTCCGTGTACTGCGCCTTGTAGTACATGTACTGGCACACGCGCTCCAGGATCGGCGCGCTGATGTCCGGGAACGTGATCTCGCCCTTGCTCTCCGTGAATTGACCTAAGTGCGCCGTCCATACAGAGAAGTAATCGTCAGACAAAGCTTATACGCATGCATCAACAGCCTCTACAAGTCTACGCACCGCTCAGCATGGCGCGGATCGTGCCCGAGACCATGGCGCATTTCTTGCTGATGTAGAATTCGTGGCCTTCCGCACTGCAGACAACGATTTCGCATGACAATTGCTCAGCTTCCAGGCCGCTTCCGACGCACAGACTTTGCCACGTGATAGATATGGGCATGTGCAACATACCTGATGAGTTTCACCATCTCGCTCGCGCTGTCAGCTCCGTCCTGTGCCATCGCTGCTCGTGATCTTCCTCGCTCGACTTGCAGTTTCCGTTGGGATTCCAATGAGCCACACAGCGGGAAAGCGACAGCAACCAGTATTCCCTGTCTAAGTTGATCATAGTGAAATCAAGTCATTTCCGTCAAAAACGACTGAAGCGGCGCCAAGAAACCTCGTGACTGAAGCCGACTTGGCGGGAGAAGAGAAATCGACGACGCGGTGTGGATATATAGCAGCAAGCGCAACGATGAATGCTGCACCTACAAGCGCATTCGATGCGTCGCTCACGATTGTATGGATGCTGGTTGTGGGTCTCGTGGTGGCGACGCTTGTGCGTTCCAAGCCGAGCTCCTTCGGGTCCGGAGTGTTCGGTGTCATGGTCGTGCTGCAGTACTACTACATCTATCAAGCTGCGCGGAAAGAGCTGTCTGCTAGAATAGCTGCTTGAGTCTTAGCTACGTGGCGCCATGGGGGGGAGGGTGCTGAAGGACACTGTCAATGAAAAACAATGTGAATGATGCGAGGGCTTTTGCGATGTCATCCGTCGGTAAATTCAAAACTTAAGGACCAGAACGTGGTTTGCGTTCATACACGGAGGCACGACAGCATCTCCTCCATAACGCTTATTTCTTCATATCACACGCGTGGCTCTGTGGATAGACAGCGATAGACACGCGTCGTGACGGAGATGCACCCACTGTGTGGGGCGTTTGCGTCTATCCGGCCTGGTTCTTGAGCACCTGGAAGACCTTCTTCTTGATCCACTCCTTGCCGCACGGCAAGTAGGTCTTCGTTTCCAGATCCAGCCTGCGCATTTACATATTCGCTTCCAGTCAGTCCTCTCTTCCTCTTCTCCCCTTCCCAAAAGATGAGCCACGTACACAAGCGCGCTGAGATCCGTGAGCGAGTCGATGTAGTTGTACAGATCCTGGATGTCGTACGTGATGTTCTTGACGTTCGGGTTCAGCTGCTTGAGCTTGGCCTCGTACATCTTGACCACGCCATCCATACCGGCGTTGACCGACTCAAAGTCCAAGTACGTGCGCGAGTTGGGGTCGCGCGTGTACTGCACGAGCAGGATCGTGTGCTTGGCTTGCCGAAACTCAGCCTACATGGCACGAAAGCGCAGCATTTCCTCTATCAGCCCATGGTCTTTGCAGTGGCTAAGCATGCCTATAGCGGCCGCGCGCGCATCCTCATCTCCTTACCATGACGACGCCCTGACTTCGTTGCTATCTTCTTCGACTCGGACAAAGTGAGTGGCTTGATGTTCCACAAAAAAGTGGGGAGCTCCCAACTCAACTTGTCATAGGGCGTACAAATGTGAGGTGGTCCACACGGAGTAGCCATTTCAAGTTGATGAGGTTTTGAGGTTTTAGATCTTTCCACGTCTCTTCGCGGATACCAAGCCCAATCCTAAGCGGCGCTGCCCATATCAAAGAGCTACGACGCGGTTTACTACGTCTCCAAGCCAGCCAGACGTGTGTTATTGCCTGCATCGTGTTGGCGACGCCTCTGTCCAAAGTATCGAGCAAGAACGGCTCTGTAGCTCCTGGTAGAAGTCCCGATTCGATCACTGGAAGAGTGCCAGCCATGGACGACGACGCCCGCTCAAGTCGCAAGAACGGCAATGCGGCCACGGAGCAGACAGAGAAGCCTGTGGTCGTGCTGTTTGATGCCTCTAAGAAGGAGGCGTTCTACCCTGCGAGTGGTATGAAGAAACTCGCACGGAAGCTCAAGTCGTCGGCGAAGATCGACACAAACAAGGACGACTTGTCGAAAGATCGGATAAAGGACGCCAGTCTGATCGTGTTTGCGGGCGTTCGCGAACGCTTCAGCTCATCTGAGTTTGCGACGTTGAAGGAGTTCATGCAGAGCGGTGGAAGCGTGTTGTTCATGCTCGGCGAGGGTGGCGAGCAGGCGTTCGATACCAATCTCAACGGATGGCTCAAAGAGTAAGTCTGGATTTCCTTGAAACTCAATTTATCGATGTTTTGCTGACGATTTGTATCGACAGCTACGGCATCTTCGTCAACTCGGATGCCGTCATCCGTACAGTGTACCACAAGTATCACCACCCCAAGGAAGTGCTGATCTCCAGCGGTGTCGTGAACAAAGAAATCGCCCGTGTGGTCAATGAGCTGTCGGGCAAGAATGATCTCTTACAACGGGACTCGGTACCAGCCGCAGCGAAGGCGCAGGGTTTGGAAAAGCCCCAGACAGGACTGACGTTTGTGTATCCCTACGGCGCGACGCTCAACGTGAAGGCGCCATCGGCTCCGATCCTGTCGACAGGATTCATCTCGTTCCCAGTGAACCGGCCGATTGCTGCTGTGTGGCAAGAGACTGGAGTATCAGCTTCGTCGTCCAAGACGGGTCGTTTGGCAGTGTTTGGCTCAGCGCAATGGCTAACCGATGACTGGATCGACAAGGAAGAGAACAGCAAACTGCAAGAGATCATCTTCCGGTGGCTTCTCAAAGACAAGACGATCCAGTGGAGCGCCGATGATGCGAAGGACCCGGATCTTGCAGAGTACAACCGGCTACCAGACACACAAGCGCTGAGTGAGCGTCTGCGATCGTGTATGCAAGAAAGCGACGAGCTCCCCAAGGATTTCACTCGGCTCTTTGATGGAGAGCTATTCAAGTTTGACACATCGCTGATCCCAGAAGCCGTCATCATGTACAAAGAGCTGGGCGTCAAGCACGAGCCGCTCACTCTCATCCCACCTCAGGTACGACGAGCTTTTGTGATTTCTCTGCCGTCTTTATCTCCACGGTCTGACTCTGGATTTGCCTTAGTTTGAGCTACCGCTTCCTCCGCTCAAGCCGGCGGTGTTTCCACCGACGCTTCGTGAGCCACCGCCGCCGGCACTAGACCAGTTCGATCTGGACGAGCACTTTGCCAGTGAATCTCTTCGCCTCGCACAGCTCACGAACAAGTGCTCGGACGACGACCTGGAGTACTACGTCAAGGAAAGCGCCGACATTTTGGGGATTCTCCCGAAGCTCGACTCGGAAAAGCAGGACGCCAAGCACATTCTCGAGTTTATCTTCCACAAGATCGTCAACTTCAAGAAGCTCAACCAGGATGCTCCTGCACCCGTCGCAAACGGAGGCAACGGAGGAAGTGGTGGTGGCAATGGCATGCCCGTGGCAAACCACAACAACACCAACCTACCACCACTGGGGGCGTCGCCCGTGAAGACCGACCGCGGGGACCGCTTCGACTTCGAGAACGACTCGAAACTCTCAACGCCCTAGCTGTATATATCATCAGTTGCAGCCTTTGCACACAGCCAGTAGCTGCCTCGCAGACGGATAGCTACACGTTTTCACCTCGTTATGTTCTGTCTCGAATCGCCATGTTTATTTCTCATTCAAACGGATGGATCTCTTCCACTATGCTACCCTGTGAGCTTTCATTTCCGATGAGGAGATCCTTTCTGGTAAACAGTGCTTTCCTTGCCCAACGAGTAGCGTCTCGGACCAGACAGCTCCGCCGTGGCT
>JAADXI010000766.1:0-15320 GCA_023337615.1 Pythium brachiatum | reverse complement strand
TCCAAGCCTTGAGTATCATTACTGTACAACGCATTCACAGTCAGGAGGATGCTCAGCTCAGTCACCTCTGGCGTTGAAGTCGTGAGCTCACGAGTCGTGAGTCACGACTATGGAAAGGTTCGTTTAGTAAACGTAAAAGACGAACGCATTTTTAAACGGTTTTTTATTCGTTTCTTTTGGCGAAAACGGACGTGAAGTTGTTTTTCATCGGTCTTACCACAGTAGATTGGCAAGATAGTGTGGTGTCTGAGCCGGAGCCAAGCCTGTGACATGTTATTATGAACCTGAGTGAACATCTAAACGAACCATTTACGACTTCACGTTCGTTCTTTTTGTAAAATTCTAAAAAATACCATTCGATAGTCACGACACTCTCGAATGCAGAAGAGAGATTGTGATCACGATGGTGGGTGTGAAATCCGCAGCAGCTGGCGCCACTGATCCAAGAGATCCACGAGCCGCCGAAAGCCCGTTTCACGAACCTCTCTCGACCCTTCCTCACAGAGACTCACGGCCTGGAAGGGATAGTGAGGTCAGCCATGCTTTTCTCCACCACGGTCTCCATTATCGATCGACCAAGTCGCTTGAATCACGTGAGGCTCTGCCTTTGTAAAACATATTCGCCACATTCGCCACATTCGCCGGTGGACTTTCGAGTGCGATCTGTTTTTTGTTTTGTTCTTTTCTTTGCCGACATGCTTGCGTGTGATTGGGTGGACTGGTGGATGTGGCGCTGGCAATCGTCATCTCGTTGCCGATCCGTTCTTCTCAACGGTTCAAAGTCAAGTCACCGGCGCGAAAAAGAAAGCCGCGCACTATTGCCGATCTCTCTTTGGCAAAGAGTCTTTGCCCAGCTGGGAAAGGCCACAGCTTGCTTACTGCAAGTCAAAAATGGACTGTGCACACGACGGTCTTCCGACATTACGCACAGCCACCTGACACTCCAGGCGGTGAGTGTGCTTTGAGCCGTCGGCCTCAAGTGAGACTTTCCCATTCTTACCTGGAGGTCAAAGAGCAATCCGCTCGCCCCACAACACTGCGCCAGTGAGCTGACTGTGTGTGCGCAGTATTCTCGTCGCAACGATGAACTCCAAGTTCTCCATGTCGATCACCTCGGAGGCGGAGTCGCTGTCGCTCAGTCGCTACCGCGCCCCGTCCGACGCGTCGTCGCTGCAACAGTACGAGATGGACACCAAGCCGTACCCAACCAAGATGGAGTTCAAGAAGCTCCACGCTGCGGGCCTCCAGGGTGCGGCCAATCCGGCGCCCAACCCGTTCAGCCAGCAGGCACACCAGCATGATCTTCCGGCCATGTTCGTGCGCCAAGACTACCAGCCTACAACGCTATCGGCCGTGTTTACGATCGCGGGTCTCGCTGCCGGTATCGGCATCGGCGTGCTGCTGTCCAAGCTCGAGGCTAGCGCGGACGTCGTGTCCTGGGTCTCGCTGCCTGGCGAGCTGTACCTGGACGCGCTCATCTGCGTCGTCGTGCCCGGTGTGTTCTGCAGCGTCGTGGTCGCGGTGGCCGAGGTGGTCGCAAACGCCACAGTACGTAAGGTCGCCATGATCTCGGCGCTTTGGTTCGCGATCGCTGCGCTGCTCGCGTCGGCTGTGGGCACGGGATTCGCCGCCATCTTCGCTTCGTCATTCAAGCCCCACGCGCCTGGCAAATCGAGTGAAGTGATGCCACAGTTTGCCTTCAAGTGTGCGAGCAACTTGTTCCTGACCATGTCAAAGAATGGAACTGTGCTGTGTGGTGCTGCCAACGCAACAGTGACCGAGCTGTTCACAGTGAAGGAGACGGCTTCGTTCTTCCAGCTCAGCACGACAGAGTACGAGGTCGTGTCGCTCACCAACCAGGTCTCGGGCATCCTCTCAAACATGATCCCGTCCAACATCCTCGACGGCTTCGTGGACGACACGTACGTGTCGGTGGTGTTTACGGCGTTCTTCTTCGCGATCGCGTGTGCTTACGGCCACGACTCGCGCCAGAGTGTGCCCAACTACCTCATCCTGATCATCAGCCAGGCCGGCATTGTCTTCCGCATGATCATCAATGTACTGCTCAAGATGCTGCCTGTTGCTGTGGTCTCCTTGGTCGCTGGCTCCATTGGCAACAACAAGTCCTCGATCGATGTGCTTAACGACGTTGTGTATCTGGTGCTCGCTATGGTCGCGGCTGCCGCGGTCTTCATCTTCGTCGTACTGGGTAGCGCGCTCTACGCCACCACGAAGCGCAACGTCGTGACGTACTTGAGCCACATGCTGCCCGCTCAGGCGTTCGTGCTGGGCTGCTCCTCCACAATGGCGACGCTGCCCATGACGATCCGTTGTGTTGACAATTCGAACGAAGTGCCTCGTGCCGTGAGCCGCATCGTGCTTCCGTTCGCGGCGACGTGCAACCTCACGGGTATGAGCCTGTACATCCCGTTGGCGGTCGTGTTCCTTGCTCAGATCAGCGGCTTCGGACCTGAGATGACGGCTGAGAAGTACGTCTTGCTGTGGCTGATGAGTGCTATTGCGAGCTTCGGTGCATCCACGGTGGCGCACGCGGAGATGGTTATGGTGATCACGATCTGGCGAGCGATCTTGAACCGCGACCCGGGAGATCTCTTCGTGACGCTGGTCGTGACCGACTGGCTCATGCAGCGTCTGCGGACGCTCGTGAACGTGACGTCTCACGCGATCCTCGCGCGCATCATCGCTGAGCACTGTCACGACCCGGACTTGTTCAAGGACCCTGGTGCGTTCCTCGTCGATTCGCTTAGCGCGACCCCACAGTCCCAGCGTCGCAATAACGTTAGCTTCTAGGTCGGAGTGGTTTTGTTTATTGTGTGGCTAGAGATTCGGGAGTTTTGAGCCCACCAATTATTGTATGAATGCCATGCTCCACCACATCACCGACTTGTTCTGATCCGACTTGTGGTCCTTGTGGCGTCCGTTCCATTCATCTCCTTCGCCTTCCTTCAACACAAGCTGTCGCTGCCTTCATCAACTGACGCAAGAGCCCTCCTTCTGACGACGAAGTATTTTGGCCAGCTGACTCCCAAGTCATCCATGACAGATTGGGGGCTAAATCAGATAAAACACGAAATATCTACGGTGATAAAGCCGACATCAGCCAAAAAAAAACTATTTTCATCCAATGAAGGGTATCTTTGAGTGGCATAACACGTTTAAACCTATGAGAAGCACCGGTTATGTGCAATCAGATGTGGAGTTCCGACCAGCTAAACGGTAAGTCGACAACGTCGTGGACAGGCAGAGGTGGTGACGATCCCGCATGGACTGACGGCCAGTTGCTCTGTGTACTTGACTTGCACGTCAAAGTAGATGATTTCCTTCTGCTTCTGTACTTCACCAGGCTACACACAGTGCGTCTCTGCCGCAACACGATGGCTGAATCTCTTCCCACGTGAAATCACAGGTGGAGCAGCCGACGCCGCAGTGGATGGCTCAAGACAGGTTGGTCATTTCTCGATCCAGTCTGTGGACTTCCATCTTTGTAGTGGCCTGTCCCACTCGGCAAATCCTCAGTCCAGGAAACACGGCCTATCCGTCGCGACCTCAAGTTGCAACACCACGGCAATGCGTCGACCGTCGTCTCCTCTGAGCGCTGCATCCAGTTCGACACCGCTCCACTTCGAAACTGGCGACGCGTACGGTGGATATCCTCGGAAAGTACAGACCGCTGCCATGCTCAAAGAGGCCGCCGTGTTGGAGACACCCGTTGACGATGGCACGATGACTGAAGGACTCGCGATCAAGGATATGATCATCAACGGGTACGACCAAACCACCAACACCTCCGTGTGGAAAGTGTGCGTCGCTGCTGCTCTCGGTATCGGACTCGGTCTGCTTCTCGCCCATACTAATGTCAGCGACGGCCCCGCTAAGTGGATCGCGTTCCCCGGCGAGCTCTTCGTCTCGGCACTCAACTGCTTGATCGTGCCGTTGGTGTTCTGCAGTGTGGTGGTGTGTATCGGTGAACTGGCTGAGGCTGGTAAAGCTGCGTCGATCGGCACGCGCACCATCTCCTACTTTGCACTGTGCTCCATCACTTCGTCAACTATCGGCGTTGTCACGGGAGTCATCTTCTCGAACGTCTTCTCTATGCAGCTCAAGAAGAAGACCGCCAGTACCATCCCCAAGTTGTCGTTCAGGTGTCCACGTGGCGGGTTCTTAACCATGTCAGCGACCGGACTCGTGAGCTGTGCGCCCGCGCTGAACGCAAATGATCTCCCTCTCTTCATCGTGAACGACACGACCTCGTACTTCACCGCTGCTGCCGGAGGGTATACGAAGCTCAGTGTGACGGACCAAGTCTTCAGCATTTTCAAGGGACTCGTGCCAGACAACATCGTGAACGCCTTTGCGACCTCAGCCACGCTCAGCGTGATCACATTCGCCGTGTGCTTTGGCATCGCGCTGGCCAAGAGTGTCGACCGAGCACGCGAGGGCGAGAACTACCCACTGCTGCTGATCAGCCACGCGAACGTGATCTGCCGCATGCTCATCAACAAGGTCGTCATGGTGATTCCCGTCGCGATTGTGTCCATGATCGCCGGCTCCATGGCCCAGTACTCGAGCACGTCGGGCTTGTTTGAGAGTGTCGGCTACCTCATCGTCGCTTTACTCGCGGGTCTGGTGACTATCACTATCGGCGTGCTAGGCCCAGCTCTCTACGCCACGACGGGCCGCAATGTCTTCGCCTACCTGCGCCATATTGTGCCAGCTCAAGTGTTTATCTTCGGCTGCTCGTCTTCGATCGCAACGCTGCCGCTCACGATGCGGTGTGTCGAGTCCACGCGAGAGGTCTCCGTCACACTCGCTCGCTTCGTGCTGCCACTGGGGGCGACCAGCAACCTCAACGGCACGGCGGTGTACATGCCTCTGGTGTGTATCTACATGGCTAAAGTGAGTGGCCTCGACGAGCTGCTCACGCCATTGACCTACGTGATGTTGGCTGTTGTGGGTGCGATCGCATCGTTCGGTGTGGCGCCAGTGCCACATGCAGGCCTCGTCATGGTGATCACTGTGTGGCGCACTGTATTTAACGTAGACGTGCCGCCTGAAGCGTTCTCGATCTTGGTCGGCACAGACTGGATCTTGAATCGCATGCGAGCGATCGTCAACATCACCAACGACACGATCATCTGCCGGATCATCGCGCAGCAATGTGACGAGACTGTGGATCTTGAGCTTCAGAACGGCCCGACCACAGGCAGAACAGGCGTAGCAGACTAGTAGACGGCCTATCACATTTATCCACACACTGCCGATCTCACACAACGCGTACCGTTCACTTAGTCATGGTTTTGATGCTGTTATAAACCGTCGAGGATGATCTAGTTGGCAACTTCCTCCGAATTCTCGTCAATCTGCAGGCTTGTCATGGCAAGATGGCCTGAAACAGCCTTGAGGAATGCCGAGACCTTGGCGAGATCCTTAACGCCTGGGGATCCCTTGACTTCGACTCCACTGCTCACATCGACACCAAGAGGGTGGCCGATCGCGATGGCCTTGCCCACGTTCTCAGCTGTGAGGCCGCCGGCCATCAGAACCGGGAGCCGCGCTTGGTTGAACACAGCGGCGATCTTCCAGTCGAAAGCCACGCCCGTGCCTCCCTGCTGGCCCTTGACTGTCGTATCGAGCAGCAAAAAGTTGGCGAGACCTGGCTTGACGTGCTGGAGGAGACCTTCGGTGTCAACCGTGTCGGAGTTCACGTGGTCAGGCAAATGGTACACGCGCACAGTTGGAAAGTCGATCTCGTTGCAAATCTCGAAGCCTTCGTCGCCGTGGAGCTGCACGATGTCCAAGCCGACAGCGTGGGCGAGTTCGTTAATCTCCGCAGCGGATTTGTTGGCAAACACACCGACGACAAGAGGCGCACGCGCAGTGGCGTCACGAAGCGCCAAGGCGTTGCGCTGGTACCACTCAGCAGACTCGAGCGTCGACTCGACTCCCTTGGCCTTCAGAAAGTCCGGCAAGATCGGAGCGGAGCGTTCACCGTAGGCGCGCACAGCACTCACGATCGCCTTGGCTTGTTCGATCTCCACAAAACGCGGCGACTTCTCCACGAAGATCAAGCCGATCATGTTCGCACCGCCACGCAGCACCGCCTTCGCGTAGTCCACAGTCGTGATGCCGCAGATCTTGGCGAGCGGCTGAGTGACGGCCTCACTGGCTTCGCTCGAGCGGCGGTGCTTGCTCATGAGACGAGCGATCATCGTCTTGACGTCGCCGCTCTTCATCAGCGATTCTCCCACAAGAATGCCCGTCGCACCGCAGTCTTCAAACTTAACAACGTCGGCACGCGAGTGGATACCACTCAACGCCAGCAGCGACACACCGTCCTGACCGACAGCGACGCCACGCGCACGGATCGCATCGGCGATACGCACAGTCGTGTTCAGATCCAGCTTGAACGTTCGCAGATCGCGGTTGTTCACACCGATCAAGCTACACAGATTGCAAGATATTCCATCAGATAATGCGTCTGATGGCCAGCACCATCACCACGTACCGAGCCTTAGCTTCCAACGCGATGTGCAGCTCCTCCACACTGTTGACTTCCACCAGCGGCGTCATGCCCAATGCCAGCGTCGCCTATGATAAAAACCTCATGAATGAGCAACCCAATTTCACCATAATCAGGAAATGAAACATCACTCACGTCGATCAGCTCGCGCAGCGACTCGGGCGTGAGGATCGCGACGATCAGTAGCACGCAGTCAGCACCAAAGGCACGCGCCTCCAGCAACTGGTACGTATCAATGATGAAGTCCTTGCGAAGGATCGCTGGACGCTGAGCAGCCAGCGACTCCACAGTCGCACGCGCCGCCTGCATGTCCTCGAGCGAGCCCTTGAACCACTTGGGCTCGGTCAGCACCGAGATCATACTCGCACCCGCGCCCGCGTAGCTGTGCACTTGCTCTAAACCGAGTTTTCACAAAGATTCGCATTAGCACTCGATTAGATCCATTTTTACGGGATCGTTTACGAGTTCCCACACCTTCGATCACGAGATCCACGGCGATGTCGCCCTTACTAGGACTCGCGCGCTTGAACTCGGCCGCGAGCGCCATTTGCGCCCATCCGAAAGGCTTATTTACACACGTAGACCATGGTTAAACATCCCATTTAGCTGTTTCAAGACGCGCATTATCGGAGACCTACCGCACGCGCATGGAGCCGCTTCACAACGTCCAAAGCTGGGCCCCAGGCGGCCTCTGTGGCTCGGATTTTCGCGTGGAGCTCTTCTTCCGGCACCTGCGTCTTGGCGACGGCCACGTCCTTGCGGCGCTGTACTGTGATCTCGTCCAGAATGCTCATCGTGTCGCTGTGTTATCGCCCGTCAGTGAAGCTTCGCTGTTGATGTTCGGCGAGAATGCTTGTGATTTCCACCGTCGAAGTTGACGTGTGATGTCATGGCTGATACAAACGTGTTTCTAACCGATTTACGGGTAATGCGTCCCACAAATGTACTGTATGCGATTTGTTACTACGGACTACCTAAAAGCCCCTGGGTTCAGGAGGACGCGGCGGTGGACGCTGCGGGGGTCGGTGTCATCTCGTCGGCCTTGCGCTTGGCTGGCGTATGGGAGGCACTGTCCGTGCTAATTGGAGCTGGAGCTGGAGTTGAATTGGACGCAGCAGGGGTGTCAGTCTTGGGCTTGGCTGGGATAGGAACTACAAGAAAAGTCACAAAAGGTTAGAGCTGGAAAGGACAACACCAGGCAAGCTCATGACGACGTACTCTTGGTGGTGTTGGCTTCCGAACGCACCCAGCCGCAGTTGACGAAGAAGTCGTAGATCTGACCGGTCTTGTTGACGTCTGAAGCAAGAAAAATGTAGGGTCAGTTTCATGCGACGTGTGAGCAGCGAAGATGGTGGTCCGCACCGATCTTGACAATCTCCTTGGCGGTTTTCTCGGTGAGGTAGCCGAGGCGATAGCACTCGCGCACGAGAGCGTCCTTGATCACGAGGTAGTGCTGCAATATACCACAACGGAGGTGTTAGTGCCAGCCAATACCATGTATCAGGGGATTCGTATGTACCTTTGGCAGCAGCTTGAGCTTGACACACAATTCACGCTCGTTCGGCGTGAGCAAATGAGCGCCAGGCGTTCCTTCAATGTCGAAGCCGCTGTTATTGCTCGTCGACGTCGTGCTGCCGCGCGTTGTGCGTGAGCTCGAGTCCTCACCCGCCCCATCGACTCCGTTGGAATCCGCCCCACGGTTTGACATGCGATTGGCGCGGTCTCGACCACCCGACATCGGACGAGCCGTGTCGTACAGGTACGGCGCACTCTCGCGCTGCTTCTGTTCGGCATCGCGCTTCTTCTTCTCGGCATCGTACAGCTCAGCTTCAGCGAGTGTACGCACGCCGTTCTTTCGGTACTCTTGCAGCAGCAAGATCTGCTTACGGAGCCGCATGGCTGTGATCAGGCCATTGACAAACTCTTCGTGTTCCTTGGGCGATTGGAATCGCGCAAATGGACGCATCTGCGCGATAATCTCACGCTCATCTTTCGGTCGCCGCCGCTCCGACTGCTGGTGCTTCTTGTAGTCCAGCAGGCCACGCTCGATGACAAACTTCTTGCGACGCTCGCGCTCGTCCAGCTTGGCGTTGTAGATCTCGATCACCTTGAGCTTGAGCTCTCTCTCCGTTGGATGGTCGTCCTCTGAGAACTCCATATCCGCCATGATCAGCTCGGCTTCGTTCTCGTACTCAACGTCGAAGTCGCCACGCAGCGGCATGTAACCAGCCAGTTCACTGCCACTCGGTCGTTCCGCGTGGGCCGCACCAGCAACATCTACAGTCACCGCACTGATGCTTCCCGTCGCTGCCTTGGCTTCTTCATCGTCACTCAACATGTCGATGTCTCCGTCCGCATCGTTCGGCTCATCGAGGAAGCGTGGCAGCTGATCCTTGCGGTTCAAGTACGCCTTCAGGTAGTGGGTCTCGCACTTCTTCTCACTCTTGGTGCCAATGTGTTCCGCAATATCCTTCCAGTTGCCCAGGCCAAACATCTCAATACCTTCCAGCAGCAACAGCTCTTCATCCGCGTTCCACTCGTTGCTCGCGATCGCAGCGACGTCTTTGACTACTGGCACAACAGCGTTTCCACCAGCAACAGCAGCACTAATAGACGTCGTTGTGACGGCTGCAGGCGCAGGCGTTGACGGCGCGCTGGTCTCCGTCAAGTCGATCACGCGGTTCTTGCGTTCACGCACCAGTGGGAACGCCAGACAGTCCGAGACCGTGTACTTGTGGGTCTTCTTGTGGCCG
The DNA here is from genome assembly GCA_023337615.1 of Pythium brachiatum. Taxonomy (NCBI): domain Eukaryota; phylum Oomycota; class Peronosporomycetes; order Pythiales; family Pythiaceae; genus Pythium; species Pythium brachiatum. The sequence goes on along the minus strand of JAADXI010000766.1, from coordinate 6,026 downwards.
CCCATCTCGATGCCGACGCCAAAGCACTCGACACACAGCTCGATCAGCGGCAACGACGTCGTGGGGGAGACACACTCGGCGCATGTGATGCGGATGTTGCGCGTGAGATCTTTCTGGCAGTTGAGACAGAACTTGGACTTGACCAACGCGACCTTGCTCGCGCTGGAAGCGTTGCTAGCGGAGGCTGTAGACGTCTCTCCAGAAGAGGAAGAAGATGATGCGGTAGCTTCATCCTTCACGGATACAGCGGTGGCTTTGGATGCGGACGACGCGCGCGTGGGTTTCGTCTGCGCCGTCGCGCCCGCGACCTCTTCGTACTTCGTGGTCCCCGCCATATTCATTCCAAGTGTGTCCAGTTCGTGAACAGCTCCGCGCGCTCGCTACGGTTCCAAACCAGGCTTTTGCCTGGTCTTATCTTGAAACCAGGACTTTTGGTTCTAAATATCTTCATTCAGATGGTAAATTAGGATCAATCTGAAACAAAATGGAGGGAAACCGAACCAGTTGGCTCTTCGCGCCGAAGACACACTCCAATGAACATGCGCTTGTATGTGCATCTATTCCGCTGTGTACACCGCTCTAATGCGAGTGATCTCCCTATCAACAGGTACATCTCTTCATGCGGATCACGTGCATGTTCTTTACTTCCCAAAGCGACGCTTGCGGCGAGAGAACTCAAGGATAATGTGCTCTTGGAGATCCTCGCGCGTGACCTCGGGCCAGTTCTTGTCGAGGAAAATGAGCTCCGAGTACGCGATCTGGTAGAGCAGAAAGTTGCTGATGCGCAGCTCACCCGACGTACGCACGAGCACGTCTGGGTCCGGCAGCTCACTGTGTAAACAACGTAAAAAATTAGGGTGAGATAATCAGGTTTTCACCCGCTACAACCGCAGTGAGAACGTACGCTGTGAGCATGTGCTGGCCGACAAAGTCTTCGTTGATGTCGTCGACTGAGGCGCTTCCATTGGCGACCTTGGTGGCGATAGCACGACAGGCATTCGCGATCTCATCGCGTGCGCCGTAGCTCACGCAGATGTTGAGGTTGAAGCCGTCGCAGTGCTTGGTCTTGGACTCGATCTCGTTAATCGCTTCGATGATGTCAAGCGGGAACTTGCGGCCGTCCGACACTAAACAACGCACGCGAATGTTGCGCTGGAGAGCCTCCGGCACGATCTGGTGCATGAACTCCTTGAACAGACTCATCAGCGCGTCTACTTCGGCCTTCTCGCGGTTCCAGTTTTCTACACAGAACAAGACCGGGTGAGCTCCTCAATCGAAGAGATCTTTTTGGGGTAGATGGAAGCTCTGTACCTGTGGAGAAGGCGTAGACCGTGAGCGCCTGGACGCCCGCTTCTATACACCAGTCAGTGAAATTCACGAGCGTCTTGCTGCCGTCCGAGTGGCCGCGCACGCCCGCGCCGTAGGTGGCCTTGCCGTAACGGCGATTCCCGTCCATAATCACGGCGATATGACGAGGGATCTTTACGTCCAAAGACAGTGACAATCGTGTAAGCGTCGATGCGGATCGTAGCTTTTGAGAGCAATACTAGTACGCACCTTGGCGCCCTCCAATCGGTTGATGCCTGGCGTGGCCATCGCAGTCGCGGGGTGAGTGGCAATCAGCCCCTTGCCCAGCCATCCGCCGCTGAGCTTGCTCGCGGTCTTCCACACAAACGCCGGCAGTGGGATCGACAGCTTGAACGTGAGACTCTTCTGTTCCAAGCCACTGATGCCCGAGACTACCGACATGCTCAGCAGCGTGAGCAGGAACACCATCATGAGCGGCATGCCGGCCAGCCACCAGATCTCAAAGCCGTTGTGGAGCGACTGCTTCCACTCGCTCATGGACTTGTGGCCGCCCAGCTCCACGCGCGACAGCGTCTCGCGGCCGTACACGTCGCGCACCACGCCACTCGCGTTCTCGTCCATCGCCGCCAGCGCCATCACCAGCAACATCGTCACGAATCAATGCACACGCGTCTGCGTCCTCTGCCGTCCGTTGTGTGTTGGGGAGAAAAAATCGCAATTGTGATCAGCGTCGGTCCGCACTTTCCTGTCGGACCTCCTGGACACGTGGGTGATGGCGTAACGTGAGACCGTGACAACATTTCAGCCAATCATCATCACCTCATTCATTAATTACATCTAATCAATGAAGACTACAACCTGCCTACATTAGGCACGCTAAAAAATACCGCCTTTCCCAGATTTGTTTTTGAGTGGCAATGTGTCTGTTGGTGGCGACGAGCTCAATTGACTGTGAATTCAGCATCGCCGATGCTGCATCGGCGTCTGTTCGTCGCTAGCTCTACGACGATGTTGAGAACGATTGCGCGTCGCGCGACGCGTGGCACTGAATGCCGATGCGCTGTTGCATTGGCTCGTGATCTGTGTGTCGCTGCAATCCCCGCGGCTCCCAATGCCGTGGTGTCCAAGCGCGTCCGCCAGCATGTGAACCCGTTGTCGCAAAAGTACCGTGAGCCCATCGCGCTACCTGTGTGGAGCGAGATCTTCGCGCAACCTGAGCTGCCCATCCATCTGGATATCGGGTACGTTATTCTTGTGCTGTATCTGTTGGTGAAGAGCTATTGAATGGGGGAGACTGATGAAGGCTTTGGAAATTAGATGCGCGCGTGGCAAGTATCTGAACATGGTGGCGGAGCAGTTTGCCGGCGAGCAGAACTTTATCGGCGTGGAGATCCGCGAGAGTGTTCTGGAAGAAGCCACCGAAGAAGCCAAGCTGAGAGAGCTACGCAACATCGCGTTCATCCACGCGAACATGAACATCCAGCAGCGTCGCCTGCTCACGTCGCTGCCTGCCCCGATCCGCAGCGTGTCGATCTTTCACCCGGATCCGTGGATGAAGAAGCGCCACATCAAGAGACGCCTTGTGAATGAGGAATTCGTGGTGGAGCTGGCGTCGCTGCTCACGCCGGGTACGCCGATCTACGTGCAGACTGACGTCGCGGAGCTCTTCGTGTACATGCTTGAGGTCTTCGAGGCGTCCGAGAAGTACACGCTGCAGCCACTGGAACAGAACCCGTTCTCGATCCCAACAGACCGAGAAAAGTACGTGACGAACCAAGGCGGCGATATCTACCGCGCGCTGGTGACCGTCAAGACAGAGAGTGATGAGAACGCGTCCAATGAATAGATTATATCCCTGTCTTCGTCGCCTTCATCCAATTAAACTGGAACGTGAAGTCCACCCCGCCATGCACGATGGGCAGCAGGAACGCAAACGTGACCCACGTGAGCAGACGCATCTGGATCATCTCGCGGTTGTGTTCCAAGACAAACGCGAGATGGTACAGCACGGAGTGACGCAGTTGACGCCGTATGAGCCACCAGAGAACTGCAACAGAGACAAGCTGCGGTAGTAGGAAGCTCAGCACTTGGCCTGTCGCCGTGTTCACCTTGGCAGTATCTTTGAACTGGTCCATGTACGGGAAGTAGATCTTCACGGGCTGGTGATACAGCACGATCGTGTGGATGATGGACAGAATCGGGATGATGCACTTGACGTACTCGGCCAAAATGATATACTCGCAGGTGAACAACGCCTTTAAGATGTGCTGCACGAGTCGTTCTTGTGCCTGCGTGCTCACAATCTGAGGCGGAGCAACCATCAATTGGCCCGGGACCACGACTGCCACCTTCCGGCCTCCACCCGTTGGTCGAGCAAGGCCTGCCTGGGCGAAAATCTCATTGATATCGTCAACGCCCGAGATCGCAGACCGCGTGATACTCGAACGGTGGTTGTTGTTGACACACAGCCGAACTCCGATCGCCGTGAGCATCTCTGTGTCGGGTTTTCGTTTCCCAGACGCTGCTGCATCGATCGAGGAGTATGAAAGCCGTTTCTCCACACGCAGCTGACGCAAGACGCTGCGGAGATGCTTGCCGCGGCGAAGCAGCGTCCGCACAGCCATCATCAGTTGGAGATTGCCCACTATGAGGATCACAAGCGTCGTCAGTGGACCGGACCCCGCCGTTTGCATACAGCCCGTCACGTAGATCGCGTTGAAGAGATCCGCTGTAAAGATCATCAGCTCCGGCAGTTCGTCGTGAAGTGGCAGCGGCTCACACGCCTTGAACAGCAAGTTCTTCAAGCCAAACTTCATCAGTGCTGGCGTGACCACAAAAAACGCTTGCTGGATGTCGTTGAGCCCTACAAAGATGGCATTGTACGCCGGATACGCGATCACGAGCAGCGCTTCGACGGCCAGAATGTGGCTGTAGACACGGACTTTCTCGCGTAGCTGCGGCAGCCTTTCGCGAACTTGCTTACCGACGACGAGCATGATGCAGATAAAGAGAATGAACACAAACAAAGGCGCGAACAAGACGATGCCGAAGGGGATCGGGAACACTGTCACCGCTGCTGTGAGTGCAGCGATGGCTAAGACCAGAGCTGACGCTACAGTTGACACTGTGAGCATTTGAGCGACAGTGATGGGAAGCTCAGGCATAACTTGCTTGAGCTGGGTGGTGAAGCTCTGGCCGATGACGAAGAGAGTCACGAGCAGTAAGATCCAGTAGTTCTCATTCGCGTCCCAGCCAAGCAAAGGCGACTGGAGCGGGATGCAATGGATTAGCAGCACGAACGCGAGCGACGGAAGAGGAGTTAGCACCAGCGTCACGAGCACGCGCCACGATGATGCAGACGCTGTATATCGGTGGAGTAACTGCATACGCCCAGTTGAGTACGCGCCACGTCGGCTGACTTGTAGATACTGCCACCATACTTGGAGCTTCCGCCAGGTCCGTTGATGCCATGGTAAGTGGGTTTGTTGCATTGGTTGCACTTGCATGTCTGAGCCGGAACGCCATGATCTGGCGGAGACCAGAGACCGCTCACGAGCCCGGGGCCCACGCCCAGCGATCTCACCCCACGCAACTACACGCGGCATGGTGGTACAGGGAGCGCGTAGAGCGTGTTCGTGGTGTGGTGATGATCAGGTGGACTCGCGCTGTGCAACGTAAATGTGTGAGTGGCGGCGGAATTGATAAGCCCTGTGGTCAAAAATACACTCGCCACAAATAATGCAACAGTGTTCTGCGAATGAATAAATTGATGACGATTCCATCCAAATGAAAGCCCCAGAAGGCACAAACTAGCGTGTTGTGAGGAGAACATAACGTAGCAAAGGGTGGGGGTGAAGAGAGCATGCTTTGCGAACGTAATGTCAGCTAGGTGGATGAGAAGACCAGTCAAACTTGAGCGTGAAGTCGACACCTACGCAGCCAATATTGGAAGAATCAGTACTCGTGGGTAAAACGCACAGGCTGTAGAGCTCTTACCTCCGTGGACGACCGGTAGAAAGATACAGTACGGCATCCATGTGAACAGCTTCATCTGCACCATCTCGGCCTGCGTTTCCAGTGTGAAAGCCAGCAATTTCACGCAGGAAATGCCAAATCTGGATCGTATAAGGATGCTGAACGTGGCGAGCGAGATGAATTCCAGCGCGATAAAGAGCATGATGTAGCTGATGGCCGTAGCGAGAGGCGCCTGAGGAGAGTCTGCTGTCGCGTGGACCTTGAGTCTCTGCATGTGCGGGTAGTACACGGCGTTGGGCAACTGGTACAGCACAGCGATGTAGATCGCGTACGTCAGTGGAATCACGCACTCGATGTACTCGACCAGGACGTGGTATTCACACGCGAAGAGGAGCCGTCGCCGGCCATGCCGGTCACAGTCTTCACCGTTGATCATCGGCTTTATCGCGTGGCTACCAGGCTGCTCATTTAAGGGTGCTGGTAAAACGGAGTCGAGTCTCAAGACTTGCTCGCCTGTTGGCGCTCGCGGTTGGCTGATGTGCTGAAGAAGTCGTCGAACTGCAAAGAAATTTGGCACGAAATCCATCACGATAACCACGACCGTTGTGCGGAGAGGCGTCGTAGTCGTCTGCATACAGTTGGTGACGTAGAGAGCGTGGAAGAGCTCCACAGTGAAGTTAACGAGCTGCGGGATGGCCTCCTCGAGGTCTGCGACGTTCGCTCGACACAGCGCCGCGAGCTTC
>JAADXI010000765.1:0-15322 GCA_023337615.1 Pythium brachiatum | reverse complement strand
GTAATACAATTTTCAGTATTACGCAGTATAAACAATTGAAGTATTTATTATTGCCAAATCGAGCCAGAAATACAATCACGAATTGCTTGAATAATATTGTATTCAAGCAATTTGCAGCCCGGACTCCAGATATCAGATATTATCTGGTAATTTTGAGGATACATACCTTTTTCGGTTCCATTAGCCTACAGAATGTGGAATATCCGGCTAGAAAACCTTCAAAATACGTGCTATATTATTGCAATATTGATTATTTAGTCTTCGTTGGAGTAAACCAAATCTGAGCGAGCAGGGGTGGCAACAGCACCGGGGCCAGGTATACCATTTTGGCCGTGTTGTGATACCACTTCATTCGTGTATTTCCGCGTTGATTATTTCCTCATTTCAGCTCTCATTATATTCTATATTGTATTTTAGGACCCCTGCCCCTTGAAGGCATATCCAGCGTTCTTGTCAGCAGTGCAACCAGCTCCCACGTCACCCTAATGGATGCCATGGATGCGCCATACAGCTTTGAAGAGCCTCCAGCACCATCGTACAGACCATAGAGCTCGCCACTCGTGACTGCGTCTTGGATGCGTTTAGAACGCAAACGCCTGGCTCTGCAGTAACAACTGGTGGAATCACACGATCTTCCTATATATCTCGTGAAATTACTGTTACTGGTACCGGTACCATGAATCTGCCAGAAGCGCTCGCTTCTCTTGGGTCTCGTACCGAAAATCGAAGCGGCTGACAACTGCACCGATCTTGTTAAATTGCCGCGCGACAGAGCGGGCAGGTCACGCTCGTGGACGCAGTCGTACGCCACTCGCTCCACTGCGCGGTACACTCGGCGTGGAATCGATGGCCACAGCGCGTGGGCGTGAGCGTGCCACCGCGTGACCAGCAGATCGTGCACAAGTCTTCGTCATGCAAAGACTGTGGCGATTCGTGGTGAAAGTCGGCCTCCCGCACGACGATCAGCAAGCTCTTCCACGCGACCGAGCCACTGGTCTCATCCGCGTCGAAGCGGTGGTACTTCTCGCCAATGGCGTCCTTCCACGGCGAGCTGAGGAACAAACCGTCGCTCTCGCGGATGCCTTCAAACTTCCACACGCAGTCGTAGAAGCCACACGTCACCGGCTCGATGGGTGTGCAGCACAGTGGGCACGCCGCGTGGGCGTCCTCCATGAGGTTGAACGCCTCCACTCGCTGCGAGGAGATCACCATCTTCTTAAACGCCTCGCACGTCCGCGAAGTGCAGCGGCCTTCGATGTTAAGGCCTCTGGCAACTGCACGCCACTCGGGCGCCTTGTGCGAGAACTCCATCTGAATCAACAGCGATCCGTCGGACACGTCCACGAAAGTTCGTGGTCCACCGCCTCCTCCAATTTGCACCAACTTCGAGTAGAGGGTGCTCTCCGGCTTGACACCGCACTCGGCCAGTGTCTGCTCACCCCACAGCCGCATGCCGTCAAACAGCAAGTTCTTTTGGTGAATAGGGATGCCATCGTGGAGAAAGACCAGCTCCTTGACTTCCCGGACGAGTGTGCTGGGGTCGTACGGGAGCACCAGCGTCTTGTCGTACCCGAACATGTTCACAAGCACTCGCCCTTGGCTGAAGCGCTTCGAGATCCATGTGGTGAACGCGACGAGACGTGGAGATCCACTCGCTTGCTCGAGCAGGAGAGGCGCGAGTGGTCGCGTCTTCGAGAGCGCCGCGCCGTACAGTTGAATGCAATAAACGACTTCAACACGGTCGGTCTCCTTGCCCGTAGAAGCACCGGCCAGTTGGTCGTTGAGATGCGTGATGAGCTGGTCGACTGTGTCGAGTGGCTCCGCGACCACCAGTGTCCCAAAGACGCCAGACTTGCGCTTCATCAGCACGGGAAACGCACAAGCAGTCGGCATGGAGATGATGGTGAGTGGGTTGGAGATTGCGGAATGACAAGAGAGGACGGATTTCCTTTGAAGTTGTAGTTGTCGAAAATGTCGATAATGTCAGCTGTCCCTGATTTTCGACATAACCTGCCGGATATTATCGACACATGGCTTCCGTGTCACGCCCTTGAGCTGATCGCATTGAGCAGCTCAGCTGATACGTGTCGGGAAGCGGCGCATTGCTCGCCGCCTGCAGCTCCGTTGCGGCTCCCCCTACTACACCCCTGCATCGCTACGCGGCCCACAATGCCCTCTACTAGTGTGCTCCATGCAGCGCTGATCGCTGGCGCTGCGGTGTTCGCCGTGGCCTTCGTCGTGCTGCTCAAGTGGGTCTGCGAGCCCGTGTTGGAGGCCAAGCGCCTGGACAATGAAGTGGAGCACGCGCAGGAACAGAGCTACGAGGACCCGCTGGATACAAACCCCAAGACCAAGAGGTGCGTGTGGATGAATACTGTGCTATGCTATTGATGTACTGGTTAGCTGACTGCTGGATGGTGCTATGTCATTAGCCGCAAGTTCGGCTCGCTGGCTGAGCCGGCGTCGCTCTCGCTGTCGGTGATCATCCCGGCGTACAACGAGGAAGAGCGCATCACCGTCACGCTGCGCGACACGGTCAAGTACTTGGACGAGCGTAAGAAGGCAGAGCCGTACGTGGAGCGATGGGTACACTGTGCATGATCGCACAGACAGACGACTGAACTCTTGAACTCTTGGTGATTGATACGCAGAGGCTTCACGTACGAGATCATCGTGGTGGACGACTGCAGCACGGACGGCACAGTGGATATCGTCATGAAGGAGATCAAGCTGGTCTCGGTCGCGCGCATCAAGCTGCTGCGGCTCCAGGAGAACCACGGCAAGGGCGGCGCTGTGCGCAAGGGCGTGATGCGCGCACTGGGCACGCGCATTCTGTTTGCCGACGCCGACAACGCGACCGAGATCCGCGATCTGGCCAAGCTCGACAAGGCCATGAGCGACGCTTCCTCGGAGGGCGTCGTGGTGTGCGGCAGCCGCGCGCACCTGGAGACCGAGGCGATCGCCAAGCGGAATCCGCTGCGCAACGTGCTCATGCACGGCTTCCACTTTATCGTGGCGACGCTGTGCGTGCGCAACGTGCGTGACACGCAGTGCGGTTTCAAACTCTTTGACCGCACGGCCGCGCGACTGGTGTTCACGCCCATGCACATTGAGCGATGGGCGTTCGATGTCGAGTTGCTGTACGTCGCGGACGTCCAGAAGCTCACCGTCAAGGTTGGTTTGGCTTTGTTTCCTGTTTGCCACTCCATTCACAGTGGCGCTGATGAGACTGTTGTTCATTTGATTCTGTAGGAAGTGGCCGTGCAGTGGCACGAAGTGCCTGGCTCCAAGCTCAGCGTGGTGTCGGCGACGCTCACGATGCTGCGTGAGCTCGTGCTCATCCGCTTCTGCTATACGTTCGGCGTGTGGAAGACGCAGGACGGTGGCTTCCGCTTGCACCGCAGCAGCGTATCGGTGCCACGCCTGTAGGATTTTCGATAGAAAAGATGTAGCTAGCTGGCTTGATACCAACAGCAACACTGAGCATAGGCCACAACCAACGTCCGCGCGTTTACCGTTTCTTACTGGAAGTCCACGTGTCCATCTGTACAGTGGACTGCTTCGACTTCTTCACGGGCGACTTAGACTTGCTGAACTCGCGTCGAAGGCTTCGTCCATCGTCGTCATCTCGTCGCTCTGTTTGCTTCGATCCGCTTGAGTCGTCGTTCATGATGAAGCTGAGCCTCGACGCTGGTTTGTCTTCGCCTCCTGACTTTGCTGCTGTGGGGTGTGGCCGTGGATCCGACTTGTAGTAGTTGTGCAGCGAGCGCGTCTTCGTTGGCTTCACTGTCTTGCTGGACTCGGAGCTGCCGCCTGCTCGCATGCGACTCACGCCACTCGAACAGGAGGACCCCGCCATTCGTCTGGGAACGCCTCCCAGTCGGTCCACTGCGGTCGGCTTGGTCTGTTTGTATTCGGAGATCGTCTCTTTCTTCTTCGTTTCTAGCGCCAAGTAGCTGTTCAAGTCCGTGGTCAGGTCTTGCTTCGTCTCTTCGATCTCGTGGACGAACTTTTGAAGATTGACCTTGGTCGTTGGTGTCTTCTGGGTGAGCAGATCGACTCTGCTCTTGCACTTGGGACTGCGTTTTGGACTGCGCGTGGTCTTGCCGTAGTCACGCTGGCGGCTCAACTGAGACAACGACGCAACAGGCGACTTGCGGTGCTTCTCTGTTGTGGACGGCGGCGTGAGTACAATCCGCGGTTTCTTCTCCAGTGGCTTTGATGCGACGCTCTCCGGCCGCTCTCTTCGGTGGCTCGTTGACGGAGATGAGGACGCTGCAGGCGGCTTCTTGTAGAAGAAATTGGAGATCAACGTTGGCTTCTTCGACGTGGTTGTTCCGCTCTTCATCTCCCTCGATTGAGGTGGAGTATCCTTCTTAAAGACCTCTTTGCGCACGGCCTCGAACGCGCCTGCGACGGCCTGCTTCAAGCCTTCGTTCAGACGATTGGCGCGCGTCTTGCCCTCCACGCGGCCGTCAATCAGCTTGAACGTGCGGATTTTACGCCACATAGCAGCTACAAACACACACGCCACCATTAGTATCTTTGAGTGGGTAAAGAATGCAACCAATATGAGAAATCCTCACCGCCAGAAGCCAAGTCTTCGCCGCGCCGGTTCGCCTTTCGCTTGATCATCTGCGTGCTCGGCAGCCTACCACAGTACCAGACAACACAGTCAGTTGATGTACTAGCAGGTTGTGTAATATGCGTGGCGTGCGCCTACATCTCCTGTGTGTCCAGTCGCAGCGGGTACTCGGTCTCTCGCTTCATGACCTTGAGCACCTTCGCGATGCAATAGCCGCGTGGGTCTCCAAACACAAACGCCTGCCGCGCAGGCAAACAACACATCAGTACCACGACCACGACATAGTGTATACTACACACTGCTCACCATGGAGTAGTACTCGATCGTGTCGCCCGCGTGGAGCCGCTCGCGCTGCAGCTCCGCCGCCGCCAGTCCCGCGCCTGTCTCCTCCTTCTCCTCCTCCTCAGACTCCTCTGTCTCCTCAAACTCCTCCGTCTCCGCCATCACATCCTCCTCTTCGTCCTCCTCCTCCTTCTCCTCCCGCGACGTCTCTCCTGGCGCGTCACTCTCGCTCTCGCTGTCGATGCAGCGCATGCGCCGCGGTTTCGCGCCGCCCGTCATTTGCGCCATTCGCAGCAACTAGAATTGTTGGCGTTAACTTAATTGGGTCTTCAACGGGTTGGCGGGAAAAGTAACGGCTGACCCGACCCATCAATAGTGGTCCAACCCACGTTCTTAATCCAGTACATCGGTTTACTTCACCGAGCAGCTGCGTAACCAAAAGATCGAAGAGCTCAATTGCAAAACAAAATGGCGAGCGTCGTCGCCACTACTGCTGCTGCTGCTGCGCGCGGCCGCCGCGTGCTCGTGGTGTTCGACTACGACTGGTCGCTGGTGAACGAGAACTCGGACACGTTCATCTTCAAGGTGTTGTGTCCGGAGCTGCTGCAGGAGATCGCTACACGACGCGTCACGCAGCCGTCGTGGACGCAGCTCATGGACGATCTGCTGGGCGAACTGGTGACGCGGCGGCCGAACACAACGCGCGTCGAGATCCAGAACGCAGTGGCGCAGATCCCCATCCAGCCGCGCATGTTAGATGCGCTGCGCATGACTGTGGAGACTCACAGCGCCGACGTCAAGATCATCAGCGACGCCAACACTGTGTACATCCAGTCGATGCTCGAAGCCACGGGCCTGGCGCCGCTCGTGACGGACGTGCTGACGAACCCGGCGGTGTTTGAAGGCAACAGCAGTCGTCTGCGTGTGACGCCGTACCACCCACTCAACGAGGAGCCCCACGGCTGCGCGTGGTGTCCCACCAACATGTGCAAAGGCCGCATTCTCGACGCGATCCGCAGCCGCGAGACGTACGACACAGTGCTTTACGTGGGCGACGGCGGCGGCGACTTCTGCCCCGCGACCCGACTCACCAGGTGCATAGGCTTGTGGATTTACTTCTAGGGGAGTGTGAGTGAATTCTAATAGGTGTTTTGGATCTTGCTGTAGTACTGACGTGGTGTTTGCGCGCGGCGACGACGCCACTGGCAAGCCGTACGGACTGCTGAAGAAGCTCCAGACCCACGCCGACCAGATCCAGGCGCGTGTGGTGAGCTGGCAGACCGGACACGACATCTACGAACAGTTCACAATGGCACTGCAGATGTGAATACGTACATTTGAGAATTCGGTTCAATAGAGAGCATGCTTACTACGACGAGTGGGTTGAGTTGTTCACTCGCCCTTCTTGAGCGTGCGCGCAAACTCTTGGAACCACGTCAGACACTCGGCGTTGCGCAGCGCACTCGAGTTGCCGATGGCGTGGCCGTCGATGATCTTCTTGACCGTGATCTCCACCTTCTTGCCACTGATCGTGTACGGAATGTCGGGACACGCCACTACCATGGCAGGCACGTGGCGAGGCGACGCCTGCTCGCGGATCAGTCGCGCGATCTTCTTCTGCAGCGCCAGCGTCAGCTCCACGCCCTCCGCCAGGATCACAAACAGCAGAATGCGCACGTCGGGTGTGCCGTCCTTGAGCACGAAGCTCTGGCCCACGACGATCGAGTCCTGGAGCTCCTCCATCTTCTCCGTGATCTTGTAGATGTCGGCCGTGCCGATACGCACGCCGCCTGGGTTCAGCGTCGCGTCCGAGCGGCCGTAGATCACGAAGCCGTCGTGCTTGGTGACTTCCGCGAAGTCGCCGTGGCGCCACACGTTCGGAAACACATCAAAGTCTACCAGAGTCATTGTCAGCCACCAGCGGAATATCCACTTAGGAAGAAAGAAGAGAGATGCACTACTCACAGGCATTGAAGTACTTGGATCCGTCCGTGTCGTTCCAGAAGTTGAGCGGCATGGATGGGAACGGCTTGAGACACACGAGCTCGCCCTGCTGCTCCTTCAGCTCCTTCCCGTTGTCATCAAAGATGTGAACATCCAGGCCCAAGCCACGGATCTGGAGCTCGCCGTCACGCACTGCGTGGAACGAAACACACAATGGAGACTCTCGTCAGTTCCTGACACTCATGACGAAGCGGATAGAGATGAGAGTCACTACTGGTACATACCTGGCAGGTTGGAGCAGCCGAGCGCGAAGCAGCCGTTGAGGTCTGTGCCGCCACTGATGGAGGCGAACTGCACGTCGCTCTTGATGTCGTTGTACACAAACCTGAAGATGTTGGTGCTGGCGGGAGAGCCCGTGGACGCGATGGCGCGCAGCTTGGACAGGTCGTACTCGCGTCCTGGCTCGCAGCCAGAGTCCATCACGGCCGCCAAGTAACGTGCGCTGGTGCCGAAGACCGTCACACCCGAGTTCTACAGACACGAAACACTTGGTTAGTGTGGTAATTGAGACTACGAGATGGCAGCAACAGTGACAAACCTGCGCAAACTCCCACAGCGCACCGGCCGATGGGTAGAGCGGGTTGCCATCGAAGATCACGACGGTCGCGCCCACGCCCAGCCCACTCACGAGCCAGTTCCACATCATCCACCTGCAGTCACAACAACGTCAGTTAGTGAATCCCAGTCTTCCCACACAGCCTCTTCAGGTAGCCACGCACCCCGTGGTCGTGTAGTAGAAGACGCGGTCCTTGCGTGTCACGTTCAGATGCTACAGCCAACCACACCACGCAATTCGTCAGTCAGATACACGCCTCCCCCATCCTTATGAAACCAGCCTACCAGCATGTGCTCCTTGAGGTGGTTGAGCAGCACGCCTGGGCCCTGCACGAGGCACTTGGGCAATCCGGTCGTGCCGCTGCTGTACATGATGTACACTGGGTGGTCGAACGGCAGCTGCGCGAACTTGATCGTGTCGCTCGCAGGCGACGCCACGCCCTGGCTCAAAAAGTTGTCCAGGTACACAGCGCTGCGGATCTTGGACAGGTCCAAGTCGTGGGCCGCGTGGATCGAGTAGCGCACCACCACGACCTGCTCGACGCTCGGCAGCTTGTCGATGATCTGCTTGAGCTGCGGCATCGTGTCCACGCGGTTGCCCTTGTAGAAGTAGCCGTCCGTGGCGAACACGACCTTGGGCGCGATCTGCGCGAAGCGGTCCAGCACGCCTTGCGCACCAAAGTCCGGTGAGCAGCTCGACCAGATCGCGCCGAGACTCGTGGCCGCGAGCATCGCGACAATCGCCTCTGGGATGTTGGGCGTATACGCGACGACGCGGTCGCCAGGCACGACGCCGATCTCCGCGAGCCGCTTTGAGAGCTTCGCGACGCGCGCGTAGAGCTGCTTGTAGGTGATCGTGGTCTCGGCGTTGCTGGTCTCGCCCTTGAAGATGATGGCCGGGTGGTCGTCGCGGAAGCGCAGCAAGTTCTCGGCAAAGTTGAGACGCGCGCCAGGGAAGAACTTGGCGCCCGGCATCTTTGTGATGTCATCGATCACCTGTGTGTACGGCTTGGACGACACGATGCCCGTGTACTTCCAGCACTACACATACACAAACCAAGTGAGAATGAGAAAGGCAACCAAACAGCCCCCAATGAATCTGCCACGCACCGCATCCCAGAACTTCTCCACGTGGTCCACCGACCACTGCCACAGCTCACTCGGCTCCTTCAGCGCCGTGCTAACAACCGCCACCACATCCACGTCAGGCTACAACACTATCTACTCCATCGCTGCTGTTCCATATCGTACCCGTGGTGCTCGTTCACGAACTTGGTGAAGCGCGTCCAGTGGGACGTGTCCAGGATTGCCTGCGTCGGCTTCCATACTATTATATCACAACCGCAACAACCAGTCAATCCTCCCGCATCATCATCTTGACACAACGCAGCAGACGTACAGATCTTGCGCTCGCTGGCGCGCGGCGTGGCCACGCGCTTGGGGCTCAGCGCCTGCTCGGCGCTCGTGGGGCTCGTGCCGTTGCCCTCCGTCTGCGTGAAGTCGTCGCTCTTGCGCTTGGCCATCGGCGCCATGGTGTTCTGCGTAAGCTGCTGCTGCTGCTGTGGGGATTCGCGGTGTGGCTGGCGGTCGTCTACTGCGCTGCTGCAGCTGTCCGCCTGACGCATGGAGCGACGAACACGACAAAAACGACGAGCTCCATTCGCACTTAGGTCGGTACTCCCAGTAGCAACTCAGTCGACAAAATGTGTGTGCTGTTTAACAAATACTTGGAAGAAGACACGATTATAAATCGAGCACATTCTGTCGTAGGCTCGGAATTGATCACGTTTTGGCAATCGCGCACCTTGAAGTGCGGTTGACTGGCGTGAACGTGCCGCATGACGTCACTGCGTCGTGGGAATGATGGGCGGCGTGACGCGACGTCGCTGCTGGTGCTGGCGTCTGGATTCGTGGGTGGCTTCCGTATTGCGTACTGCAACCTGCCATACGTACTGTAGACGAACGCCAAGCCCATGGAATCGAATACGTCGAAGCACAGTGTAATGGTTCACAGCCAAGCATAGAGTTCTATTCAGTCACATTACAGTAAGTAGGGATCAACCACCAGTGATCGTGGATGGGTACAGTTCGTGGGTCTCACAAGATCCTGTCGGACGTGGCTACACCTCCTGGATCTCCTGGATGGAGCTCTGCTGGCCGAACGACGCCGTGAGGTTCAGCCGCCCGATGGCCCGTGCGCGCGCCGCCGCCGTGAGCAGCGACGACCGCGCCGACCTCCCCGTGCCCAGCGCGGCCGCCACGCTGTCGGTCGCCGTGTCCTTGGTCACGTGCTCCTGCACGGTCGCCAACAAGCCCGTGAAGCTGGCGTTGAAGCCCAGCTCCGGCGTGAAGTGCAGCAGCTTGGTGCGCGACAGCGTGTACAGCTTGTCGGGCGTGAGCTCGAGCTCGTTGAGCATGATGGGCACGATGGGCTTGCCCTTGTCCTCGGCAAATGCGAGCTGGTCGCGCACGATCTCACTCGCGGCCGTGCGGTTCGACACGATCACCACAAAGCACGCGCACTTGAGGATCGCCTCCTTGGCCATGTGGATGCGCTCGGCCATGTCCTCGGTCGCGCTGTTGGCGCCGCTGTCGTAGAAGCAGAACACGCCACTCTCCGTGAGCCGGTCATAAATACGCTGCGCGAACGTGCGGTGCATGTCGCCGTGGCTCAAAAACACAAAGTCGCCCGAGATTGTCGCCAAGTCCAGCTCCATGATCGGCTCAGCAGCGTCCTCGTCGTTAACAAACGTCGAGTTCACGCGCCCGCGGCCGCGGCGCTTGCTGTTGGCGATCTGCTTCTTGCGGTGCTTCTCCACTTCGTCGCGCACGCCGTCCAGCAGCAAGCGGAACTGCGTCGAGAACTTGTCGTCGTTGTACGTGTAGGTGATGCTGCGCTTGTTGCTGTTGTCCACGCTCGTGATCGCCGGCTCGAACGGCACCATTTGCCGCGTGTACACGTACACCTGCAGCTCGTCCGTGATGGGCGCGCGCTCTGTGGACACCGCCATGATGGGCGTGCCGCACTCCTTGGCCAGCGCCAGCTCCTTCAGACACCACTCCGACTGCGTGTAGTCCTCCGTCAGAATGCACACGACCAGCGCCGCGTTCTGGATGCCACGCGCAATCTCCTCGCGCCACACTGAGCCACCACCAATGCCACTTGGATCCACTGTAGTAGAACAAACAAACCGTCAGATAACGGAGACCACCACCAACAACGCTAGCCCATACGTACTCTGGTCGAGCCACGTCGTGACGTTGGCGGCCTCGAGGCTCTTGCGCAGCTTGGTCGCGAACTCGGCGTGCGAGTGCGTGTAGCTGATCATGACGTCGCGGTTGCCCGCCGCGCGCTTGACTTCGAACTGCAGCGTCGTGGACGTCGTGCAGTCCACCGGCCGGAAGCCATCAATGTTGGTCTTCATGATATCGGCGCCGCACGACAGCAGCGTGAGCGCCGAGTCGCCGTTCTCCTCCTTCATCGCCATGTGCAGCGGCGTGTCGCCGTTCGGCATCTCGTCGTTGATGTTGGCGCCCGCGCGCACGAGCTCCTCAAAGATCTCCTTCTTCACGTTGGCCGCCAGCGACGCGCACAGGATCGGCGTCATGGAGTTGTCGTCGCGAATGTGTGGGTCGCCCTTGTGCTCCAGCAGCAGTCGCACCACCAGCGGACGGTTCACGCGCGCCGCCCAGTGCAGCGGCGTGCGGCCCTGCGCGTCCTGGAAGTTGGGGTCGGCGCCGGCTTCCAGCAGCAGCTCCGCGGCCTCGTACGCGCCGTTGATCGACGCCCAGTGCAGCGGCGTGCGGCGGTTCAGACCGATGTAGCCGTGTTCACCACACGTGTTTGGGTCGGCGCCCTTGCGCAGCAGCTTGCGCAGCTTGTCGACCTTGTTGTTCGCAGCCGCGGTGTGGAGCGGCGTGAGCGCGACGTCGCCGCCCCACTCCTCCAGCTCACGAGCCACTGGGATGTTGCCACGCATGTACGCGAGCTGCAGCACCGTGAGCGTGTTCATGTGGCCTGGGTCGGGCACCTCCAGGTGGTTCGCACCGGCCTCCATGAGCAGCGACACGATCTCCGGACTCTCGGCCGCGAACAATGGAGGCACGCGCTCGCTCGAGTACGACGACAGACAGTGGAGGTTCACATCGGCACCGTGGCGGATCAGCCACTTGACGGCCTTGATCTGGCCCGTGGACACAGCACAGTAGAGCGGCGTGACGAGCGTGGTCTTGAACACGGACACGGCGTTGTCGTCTCCCGTCTGAGCCGGTTTGGAAATGAAGAACTGCGCAAAGTACCAGAACAGATCGCCCGTGCTGAAGCGCACGCGAGACACCTTGTCGTACGCGTTCACCTTGAAGCCGGCGCGCAGCAGCATGTCCATGATGTGGATGTTGCCGTGGTACGACGCCACGTGGAGCGGGTTCTTCTTCGAGTGGCCGAACGTCTTGAAAAAAAGCGCGGCGTTCGTGTACATGTCGTCGGCAAAGTCGTCCCCGAGACGGCGCTGCGCGTACGCCAGCAGCCGCGCGATCTCCTTGGTGTTGCCCAGTTCCGTGGCCTTGTAGAGCTGCTTGCGGATCTCGCTGATCTCGCGGCTGCGCTCCGAGCGGTACTGGTTGCCGCGCGACACGAGCCGCGAGCGGATGTCGCCCGTCTGGTCGGCCTCTTTGAACGCGCCGAGCTGCATCTTGAGGTGCTCGCGGAAGCGCGCGAAGTACGTGAGCTCCAAAAAGATGGCAAAGAAGCTCACGACGGCGCCGAACGTGTAGAAGTGGACGCCCGTGCGGCTGCAGTTGAAGTTGTTTCCCGCCAGAAAGCTGTACAGAAAGTAGATGAAGATGACCGCGTTGAGTATCACCACGAGCACGCTCACGAGCTCACAGAGCTGCAGGTACAGCGAGCGCTTGACCTTGCTCTTGGCGTTGTCGCCACCGCTGCGGCGCTCGCGCTTGAAGGGCTCGAACATGCGGAAACCGGACGCCGGCAGCCCGATGAGCACGACGATCGGCAGCAAGTGGTACACGAGCATGGCGTAGGTCACGACGGTGTCGCACTCGTGGCAGGACGTGGTGCTGGAGGCCACGCAGTCGCTCTCGCCGAACGCCAGCGAGCGGCCGATGTCACTCACGCGTAGCCCGCCGTTGTCAATGTGCTTGGAGAGCCAAAACGACAGAATGCCCACGAGATCCAGCGCCACGAGGAACAGCATGACGTTGTTCAGGCGCTTGGCAAAGTACGAGTTGGTCGTGTAGCCACGGCTCAGGAACACGTGCGGCAGCTTGCGCGGCTGGCCCAGCGGCTCGGGCTTGGGGCCTGTCGCGAGCCTGACAATGTCGGCCAGATTGCGCGTGGGCGAGAGCAGCGGCATGGCCAGCGAGCCGTGGGTCGTGGTGGTGGTCTTGTCCTGGCTGTTGGTGGTGGTGCTGTCTACGCCACCGTTCTTCTTGGCGCGGCGCCGCGCGAGCAGCCGCGCGGCCATCGCGTTGGCTTTGCTGCTGGTGTTGTTGTTGTTGGTGTTGTTGCTGGTGTTGTTGTCGACACTCACACCGCCGCCGTGGTAGCTGGACGGCGGGCTCTCGTGCAGCGTCTCGCTGTGCTCGCCCGTGTCGCCGGTGGCGAGCGGAGGCGGCGCGCCGTGACCGCCCACGCGCGGCGAGTCCGTGAGGGCCTGGTACGCCGTGGCCGACATGGAGGCGGGAGCTGGAAGACAGCGAATGCCGAGTTGCGCGTGCGGCCGCTGAAGAGAGACTGACTGGGAGGTCCAGAGGCTCAGGAGGATGCAGCACAGCAGATCAGCGAGCGAGAGATAGAGACAGAGAGAGAAGAGTCGCCGTGTCTAATGTATCTCGTCTCTCACGTGGCGCTGTGGCTTTGTTTGCCAACCGGCCTGGCGTGCGACGCGCTGAATTTCAGAGAACGATCGTCTGTCAATTTGGTATCCGCTAATTGATTGGTTGAAATGTAAAATAAAGACATGTGATTGGTGGGAAATCGATTTGGCGGACAAACGAATAAGGGTGCACTGTTCAGTGCATCTTCTGGGAGACACCGTTTGGGCGCTACCTAGTGAGCACGCCGCTTTCTTTCGTTGCGTCCGATGTGCGACGCTGAGTATGCAGCCAGGAGGAAGAGTTCGCTCGCATGGAACGCCCAGCGGAAGCTTCAGCGTCGCAGGTCAATGGGTGGAGCGCAGTGGATAGATTTTAGGTTTGAGTGATTGCAACGAAGATCAAAGGGGACATCACGCCACCAAGCCAGCGGTCGAGTGATTCACGTCGCACATCGCCAGGCCGGTTGCCTTTCTGTCAGCGGACAAAACCCGGTTTTAGCAGAGAGCAATCGAGAATCTGAGGCACATCAGACTCAGCCACCAGCTGGTATCTGAGTCTGGCGGGACAGAGCGAGCAAAAGCGCGCGCTGAGTGAGGAGCTCCGGTTGCGCGCGCTACCGACACCACGCAACGCAACGCACTCCACACACGAGACCACAGCACACGCAGCACCACACGCAGTACGATGAGCGACACGGAGAAGGACACGAAGCAGCACGAGGAGAAGGAGCTGGAGGAGCAGAAGGAGCAGCAGGAAGAGCAGGAGCACCAGGAGGAAGAGCAGGAGGAAGAGCAGGAGGAGCAGGAGGAGGCTGCGCCGGCGACGGAAGAGGTGGTGACGGGCGGCCGCCAGCGCCGCTCCACGCAGAAGTTCGGCTTCGTGGAGACCAAGGACGAGGACGAGGAGGAGTTCAAGCCGCCAACTGGCAGCGGCGTGAAAGTGCGCGACATGGAGGTCGTCGCGGAGCGTGTACG
This sequence comes from Pythium brachiatum, assembly GCA_023337615.1. NCBI lineage: Eukaryota > Oomycota > Peronosporomycetes > Pythiales > Pythiaceae > Pythium > Pythium brachiatum. The sequence continues at coordinate 1,087 of JAADXI010000765.1, read as the reverse complement.
TTGTGTTTGACAAGTGAGACCGGGAGAGAGTTAGGATTGACATTCGAAATCGATGAACAGATCTCGCACATGGGCAAGAAGGACGCGGAGACCATCAAGTCGCTGTACAACATCATGTACGGCCGTCGCTTCCAGCAGAAGAACGTACGGTTATTACGGTTATTTAGTTGTCGATGCGTTTGATGTGAAATGGCAGGAGGCTGACGGTGTGTGAACTGAGCAGATTCGACTGATCAAGGACCACATCCTCGACTTCACGGGCATTCCAGACGCCGACGACAAGGTGCGTTGCCTTTCTTCTGGTAGTGATAAACTACTGGTGATGAAAGTGGAGTTAACGCATTTGATTCGTTATGACAGACTCGTCAGCAGCTCGTTGGCAAGATCGGCCGATGGATGCGAAGCTACGTGCAGGACGTCATGGACGTGCTCGGCGTATGTTGCTTACACGTGTTGTTTGGTGTAGTTGATGCTCGGATCTGATGCATTGCGTTGTCTCTATGACAGGTGGATCGCTCGAAGAAGTCGTTCGATGAGGAGGGCAAGCTGTTCGACAAGGAAGCGCTGATCAACCGACTGATCGACTGGCTGTGCGAGCCGCAGGAGTCGGGCAAGGTGAGCCGCCACGCTATTCGTATCTAATCTCTGTTGCCTGTGGGATGCTAACGCTTTCGGTTAATCTAGGCGGCCAAGAAGACGGTGACCAAGAAGAAGGCGGCTGCCAAACCAGCAGCGACCAAGGTGAGTTGTGTTAGCCAGTATCCTCCACGTGAACAACTGCAGACTGACCAATGGTGTCTTGTATGCTCAATAGAAGACGGCCAAGGCCGCCAAGGAGACTGCCGGCACCAAGCGAAAGAGCGTACGTGGATCCTGTGCTGGGAAGAGGGAGCGTTGAGCATTGACGCGTTTTATGACCGTTGTGTAGGCTGCGACGACCAAGAAGCCTGCGAAGAAGGCCAAGACCACAGCTAAGAAAAGCGCGGCGCCAGTGGAAGAAGAGGACGAGGAGGATGCGACCGAGTCGGAGGTTGAGAAGGAGGAGGACGAGGCCATGGATTCGGACAGTGATTTCGACGAAGAGGAG
>JAADXI010000764.1:0-15336 GCA_023337615.1 Pythium brachiatum | reverse complement strand
GGTATCTTCTCTTGGTCGCATGGCTCGCTTGCGCTTCACTGTCCATCCTTTGGAGGAGTCGACCGGTTGCACCACCAGTGCATCATCTTGAGCCGAGCGACTGCTTTGGGAAGACGTAGGCGCTGCACCACTTGTTGTCTCATCAAGCAGCAGCGAGTCCACCAGCTCACACAATGAACGCGTAAACATGATCGCCTCTCCAAAACGATACACATCCAGCTTGGCTCCGCAGGCCGCAGGCCGAGGACTAGGGTTGACACACACTCGCTCGGCTTCCGGCACAGTCTTACTTGGCTCCGCAGGCCGCATCAATTACGGTATAAGGCCGTTATGTGTTTTTCAGATGCAGCTTGTTCGTCAAGACCGGTTGTACCGATGCCTTAAAAGGGTAATTTGTGATATAGAAAAGCGGATTTCTCTCATTTCTCGAGAGAGGTTCGAGTCGTTTCTCGATCAGGGGATGCGAGAGCGGACAACTTCAACGACAATGTTCCATGCCTGGATCTAGAAGGTCTAGACTCTAGACTGGAACTCCACCTGCGCGTGGCTCTCTCACGTCTCCACTCCCATGGCAGCCAACACCATCGAGTGTCGAGGCAATGATCTCCTGACCCGGCCAGCTCATTCTGCAATTCACTGCCAACAACTCAAGCAACTACCAAGCACTTAAGCACAACACCAAAAACACACCAACCATGTTCACGTCCTGGGATCTCGTGCGTCCGCGTATGTGGCACCCGATGGCGTCACTCGAGCAGTCCATGATGGAGCTGGATCGCATGAGCGAGCGCATGATCGCTTCCCACGCTCGCTTCCCGCTCTACGACTACGACATGCACGATGACGAGTTCTTTAGCGACTTGCCAGTGCGTCGTAGCGACCGTGGCCAGGCTCAAGACCAGCCAGCGCAGCAGCAGCAAGCCACTCCAGCTGATCAAGATCCAAAACAACCAACGGACATTGGATTCTCGTCCTACACGTTCTCCAGCTCCACCATTGTGGACGACAAGGGCCAGCGTGTGAGCAGCACTCGTCGCCGCTACGAAGACTCGAGTGGCCGTCTCAAGGCCATCCACGAACGCCAGATCGGCGACAAGAAGCTCCGTGCTGTGTGGAACCGCCAGAACAAGGACGATGAAGGCAAGCACGAGCAGAAGCTACTCGGAGGTGACGACCAAGCGTCCGTGGATGTGTTTGAAGAGGCATGGAAGCAGACCGCATTTGGCGAGGCCGCGGAGAAGAAGAAGCAAGAGGTGATCAAGGAGTAGGGCGAGAGCGCGAAGGCCTAGTCGACTCCAGGTGATGTCAAGGCCTCTCTGGTATGCATGCATGTGTGTTGTCATCAGTAGGACTCTCGCAAACAATTGCACGGTAGTTTCTCATCCTTCCTTCCCAACAATTGCATTCTTCCTCGCTGACCGTGATTGTTATAATATTTGGACCCCCTCGTTATTGTGGCGTACCGGTATGCGGTAGTTATATAGTGTAGTGACATGACCTTGAAGTCTCACTGCAGTCAGTTGAGTTCCTTCCAAGAGAGAACAATCGTCTGAAAGAGGACTCACTCATCAACTCACATCTTCGATCGATCCATGATCTTTCGCACTGTGGACTATTAATAGAAACCTGTGAGCTCCTCTGGCGCCACGTGGCCATTAACACTACCGATACCGTACCGGTACAACCATTTACACTCAGTCAGTTGTCACATTTTGTACTTCGAGTATGGGTTTCTCTATGGAGCTGGAGCGAAGCAATTTGGTGAAGTCCGAGTGGTGATGGCGCTGTTGAAGTTGACCAGCAAGCTGTCGCTGTTTCCGTAGATTCGCCCTCTCCCAACCCGAATCTGCACTTGCGCCAGCCGGGTCTGCCAGCTGGGCATATCTACGACACCCACCCGGGTCAATCACTCGAACCAAACCCAAACCCATACATCTCAAATTTGTTGTTTTTGTTGGTCCAGATTGACGAGCAGGTTTTGAGATTTCCACGGGTCGGCCTGTGGGTCGAGGAAGAGAACAGCCTGCCACCTTTGGACCTGCAGAGTTGGGCGGCTGCATCCAGCAGACGGCGGCGCGAACCCAAAGCACGCGAAGCACGCCATCACCAAGCCTACAACACCAGCATATTCACGCTCCCCGCACGCACGTCGCACGCCAATTGACGATGCAGAACCACCAGCACGGCGACGAAGTGATGCTGGAGGACCGCGAGCTGCTGATTCTGGAGCGCCAGCGCACGGCGGCGCTGGAGAACGAGGTCAAGCAGCTCAAGGAGGCGCTTGTGCAGATGGGCGAGTTCACTGAGATGGAGGAAGAGCGCATCACGAACCGACTGATCAAGCGGCTGAATGACCTCAAGCAGGAGAAGGAGAAGCTCGCATTGGAAGTTGAGCGCGAAGAAGAGCTGCTCACGAACTCGCTGGTGAAGAAGCTCCAGCAGCTCCAGAAGGAGAAAGTGGATCTCGAGAACAAGCTCGAGCACGAACAAGAGTACATTGTGAACAAGCTGTACAAGCAGCTCGAAGCCGCCAAGGTGGAGAAGGAGCGTTTGCTGCGAGAGCTCTCGCATGAAGACGCGACTGTGCGCATTGCGCTCGAGTCGCAGGTCGCCAAGATCTTGAACGAGAAAGTGCTGCTGGAGAACGAGCTCGAGCAAGAGCAGGAGTTTCTGGTGAACCGCCTCCAGAAACAGCTCGCTTCCATGCAGGCAGAGAAGCGCCGTCTCGAGCGCAAGATGGCGAAGGAGAACCTGCTCACGTTCGACAAGCTGCTAGATAAGCTCGACGGTCTGCGTGTGGAAAGCGGCGACAACGTGAATGCGTTTGCGGATGGTATGGCGAATGCGATCACCAAGATGAAGGAGCAGCAGGCGGCCAAGATGAAGCAGCTGAACACGCCGGCAAAGGACGACACGAGTCTGCTGAACTACCCGATTTCGGTGTCGAAGGAACAACTGAACCCCGAGCTCATGAACTACCAGCACATTCGCCGTGGCACCATGTGAGCCTGTCTGCGCAGCTAGCAGTCCTCCAATCCGTCTTCTCCCGCGCGTGCGTTTTACGAGTCGTAGTAGTACAGTAGTACCAGTGTGCGCTTCCTTGATCGAGTCGTGCTGTGTGCGTGGCGTGAAACTCCAGAAACAAACACAAGTAATCCGTCGTGAACAGCCCGCATCCCGTTCTAGCACGTTCTCCTGCATCATCACCACGAAACTCCCCGAGTCCTCTCATTCACCGCATCTACTTCTCAAAGTGTCATCTATTAATCAAATACTACTACTCAGCCAAGCGATCCGTCGATAAATAGTCGTGTGCCTTCGCTCCCATCCAGAGACTCAAAACTATGGCGATTGTCGACCACGTTTACACTTCTAGAGCGCCTGTCGGATGAGATCCTTCTGGTGGTCGGTCAGCGTTGTGGGGAACTGGACGTCAAACTCGACAAACAAATTCCCACGCTGCGAAGGACTCTTCTGCAGCGGCATGCCTTCACCCGCGTACACCTTCCGTGTACCAGGAGCGATCACACCACCGTCTAGCCGCACATGGATCGGCCGGCCATCCAGCGATTTGATCGTCAGTGTGCCTCCTCCAACAAGCGCATCTTTCAACGAGATCTTTGCCTTGTACGTGAGGTCGTCGCCCACGCGTTTAAACTTGTCGTGGGGCTTCTGCTTGATCACAAACACGATATCCTGTGGCGCACGGCCTGGTAGAGCGTCGCCCTGGCTTTCAAACGTGACCTTGGTGCCGTCTTTCCATCCTGGCTTGATGTTCACTTCCAGAATCTTCTGCTCTTCACGGAGCTGTTGGGAGGCTTCGTCGTACACCTTGCGAGTGATCTTGAGCTTCTTTGTCGTGCCCGTGTAGAGCTGTTCCAACGGCACGTCGAGCTCACTCTTCAACTGCTCGGGACGCTTACGGTTGCCAAAGACATCGCCCATTCCAGCGGCTCCACGGCCACCGCGGCCACCCATTCCTCCCATTCCCCCCATGCCACCGAATCCACCAAAGTTGCCGAACATGCCGCTGAACGGATCCGCGTGTTCCGCTTCATTGATGTTCGACGTGCCGAAGAACTGCTCAAAGATCTTGGTTGGATCGGTTGAGTGGAAGCTGAAGCTTGAGCCGCCGCCGCCGCCGCCTGGGAAGCCTGAGAAGCCCTGGAATCCAGCGGGCATTCCGCCCGCCCCAAAGCCAGCACCGCCACCGCCACTATCACCATTCGCCTGCGGTGCTCCCTTGAGCCCTTCTTCGCCATACTTGTCGTAGATCTCGCGCTTCTGCTTGTCGCTCAGCACTTCGTACGCTTCGCCCACTTCCTGGAACTTCTTCTGCGCCGCGTCTTGGTCGTTTGGGTTCTTGTCGGGATGCCACTTGAGCGCGAGCTTTCGGTACGCCTTCTTGAGCTCGTCATCGTTCGCGTTGCGGCTCACGCCCAGGACTGCGTAGTAGTCAGTGCCCATATTGGTGCTGTCGTTGTCTCTTACCTCGGTGTCGTGTTGGGTTATGGGAGTGATGGAGGCTTCTTGCTTCTGGTTGCGTGGGCGTGTTGCCGTGACAACCGTCTCATCTCAAGGCACAGAACTGAAATATTACGCGAAAGTTCCAGAAGCTTGTCACAGAGTGGGCGCAGATGATTCGCTGAAATTATGTATCTATGGTCTTTCAGCGAATCATACACTCTAGATTGGTCTAGAAGCATCGACCTGTATTTTACAAATAATAAATTACAGATAATACCGGCTGTCTACCGGTATCCTACCGACAGACTTGAAGTTGGTCCGTGAGTGATGGTCACATGACCAGCTCATGAATCTCCGGGTTCGACCGAGTCCGCAGCGATCTTACGACGGTGCTCTTCGTGCTTGAGCAGCATCTTCAGCAGCACATTGCCGTGGCGTTTCTTCTTCTCGCGGTATGCTGAAGTGTCACGCGTCTCGCGGATGGGCAGAAGCATGCGGTAGGAGAGCACGTCTGGATCAATGTCCTCCGGGATCTCGCCGTCTCGACGGATGGAGCCGCGGTGGGATTGCAAATTTGGAGGCGACGAAGGCTGGGACAACGACGACATCCAACTGGATCGATCGGCTTTACAGGGATATAGAGTCAGTGCGGTGGTCGGGATGATAGTGAGATGATACCAGGAGACTCACAGTTCAGCGAGGAGGTGGAGGCGCCAGAGAACCGCGACTTGTCGAACAAATCGCGTTGGCGCGCAGCAGCTTGGTTGACAGACAGCAGCTTGAACTCTTGCATGGATTCTCGACAGTCGGAACAGAGACCCTGATGGGGGAAATAGAAGGGTTAGAATGGGACGGTCACTGCCTACTAAAGAAGCAAAGGGCACTCACCACTCGAGGCAGGTCAGGAATCACAGAGGAACACCGACAGACACTGCATAGCAACATAAAACGTCAGTAAAAGTGCCCTACACCAATAGCATCAGTGTGTAGGAGTACATACGCCAGAGAAGTTCGCTCGGTCTTGGACCGATCAATCAGCTTGGTGATCACCTTCATGCGCTGGCACTGGCGAGGACGAGTCGGAGCAAGCAGCATCGCACTGGCATCGCTCAGCACGGCATCCATGTAGCTTTCTGGGATGTGGGGCACCTCCACAATCCCACGCACGAACACGTGGACCACGCCGTTCTCGACTTGGTGGTACAGATAACACGCCGACAATTGGATCGAGCGGTACGTCGGGTCGTCCATTGTATAGTCCGAGTCCACGGTCTTCATCAAATGGTACCCGAATCGCCGGCCGCTCTTGGTGGTTTGGAAGCCTGTACGCTCGATCCAACACAGCTCATCGATGATTCCTGGCGCACTGGAATCGCCATCTTCTTCTCTGGGATTCCGGTCGGATGGTCGCGCGACTTCGACCCACTTCACACCGAAATACCGAGACGGGTTCGCTTCGTCGGCTTGTTCAAACGTCTCCATGATCCCGCTGTCCACCACGTTCTCCAGTCCAAATTGCACGGCGCAGTTGACCGCGTGGTCGTCCGCAGTATCCGCATACACGCCAGCCATCACTTCCTCCAGCGTTCCTGGCACCTCGCCGCCGCCAAACGCGTGGAGCTGCGTTTGCCGCGTGAACGACGGCAGTCCATTCTCGGAGCCTTCGTCGCTGCTCACCGTCAATGAGCGCCGCTTCCGTCGTCCGCCTGGCCAGATCTGGTGGACAAACGAGGACACGCTCGTGGTCTCGTACTTCTCCTCGTACAGATACATACCGTGGTCCTCGCCAACGCGGCGAAAGAGTTGGTTCACAGACCCGTCGTAGCACTGGCGCACGAACTTCTTGTAGTGCTGCATCGTGTGCTCGATCACGCAGTCGCTGTCGTCCATGTACGCACGGAGAGAGTCGCGCTCCATGTTCGTACCCTCCGAGGAGGAGCTGCTTCGGCGTGGATTCAGCCGCGGAGAGCTCAGTGGCGACGCCATTAGGGTGTATCAGCTTACGCACGTGGAGGCAAATCAACGAATGGAGACAGAGAGAGATGGTGTTCGTCTGCAGGGCCAATGGCTGGATATGTTAGCCTTTCAATTCAGCGTGGCTTCTAATTCAAGGGGCTCTCCGTGATTCCGAGTGAGATATCTAACGCGGCCCAAGTGATTTTTTAGTGGATTTCGCTTCATGGGTACGGGATTTATGTGGAGTCGTCACGTTGTTTACACTGTTTTGAAAGTAATCATAATGCCAGTGTCCATATCCGTATATAATAACATTTAGCGGTATGATTCTGCAGTAGCTGATTCTGTAGAGCATATTGACGGTATTTGACAAAAGTAAGTGTCTGGATTTGTAGTTTACGCCCTCTGGTTTCTGCAATATGGTGATGCGCGCATCCATCTTCCCTGCGAACGCACTTCCCGGACGAAGTTGAAAGAGCGACCGACTCCCTAGTATGGAACTCGCGTGGAACGACAACTCCTGTGCGTGCTATGGCGTGTATGTCTACCAGATGTAGAAGCCCATGATCTCACCTCTCTGTCCATGTCATTTTCATCCCCTACACGTCCAGATTCCGACGGCTACAACGCCTCGCAAGGGTGAGATCTGTTCGCATCTACAGCTCTTCACTCCTCATTGCTAATTAAACGCTTGCTTCCTCACAGCTACGGCGATGACTCGCCGACGCTCACGGGTGAGAACAAGCCGCGCATCTTGCTCATGGGTCTGCGCCGCAGCGGAAAGTCCAGCATCCAGCGCGTGGTGTTCCACAAGATGTCGCCCCACGAGACGCTGTTTCTCGAAGGCACCAACAGCCTGGACATCAAGTACATCGCCAACAACTCATTCGTGCAGTTCCAGATCTGGGACTTTCCAGGCGATTTTGACTTCAAGGAGGATCTCGTGTACGGCGGCCAGCTCGTGAACGAGGAGATGATCTTTGGCAACTGCGGCTCCATTGTGTTTGTGATCGACGCACAGGATGAGCCGTACGCCGAGGCGCTCGCGCGTCTCCACGACACAGTGATCCGTGCGCACCGCTACAATCCGGAGATCAACTTTGAGGTGTTTATCCACAAGGTGGACGGTGATTTGTTCCTCTCGGACGACCACAAGATCGACTGCCAGCGCGAGATCCAGCAGCAGATCACGGACGAGATCAACGACGGAGAGCTGGATATCCACATGAGCTTCTATCTCACGAGCATCTACGACCACAGCATCTTTGAGGCGTTCAGCAAGGTCGTGCAGAAGCTCATCCCGCAGCTGCCGACACTGGAGAACCTGCTCAACATCCTCATCACGGTGCGGTTTGTCGATTTGGTAGTTGGGTGGATGGCTGGTCGTGGTGACTCATGTTGTATCTGGATGTTGATAGAGCTGCAACATGGAGAAGTCGTTTCTGTTCGACGTGGTGAGCAAGGTGTACATCGCGACGGATAGTAACCCGGTGGACATGCAGTCGTACGAGCTCTGCAGCGACATGATCGACGTGGTCATCGACGTCTCGTGCATCTACGGGTTTGTCGAAGCTCGTTCTTGTGCTTGTATGGCAAGAGCTGATATGGTGGTTGGTGTTCCGTTATCTTGTTGTAGAATGAATGACGATGGAGACGGCGATGGCCTCGCCTACGATTCGGAGTCGTCGTCGGTGATCAAGCTCAACAACGGCATGGTGTTGTACCTGCGTGAGGTGAACAACTACCTCGCGCTCGTGTGCCTGCTGCGTTCGGAGAACTTTACGAAGCAGGGAATCATCGACTACAACATCGACTGCTTCAAGACGGCGATCCAGAACGTGTTCAAGGTCCCGGAGAAGAACAGGATAAGCAACTAGAACCCACCACGGCAGCGGCCGTGCGAGAACCCCAGCCCACCAGCTTCCCCCACCACTAAACCAGCTCAACTCGTTCCCAGTCTATTGCAAAAAGCAACCAATCAACACCACCAAAGCCGTTCGTGTGAGTCGACGCGTGCGTGTGTGGAATATCAGGGGTTTCTGTAGGTTCTTTTGAGATGTAAATACGCGGTGCTAGTCGGACTTCTGACTTGTTCTACTCGTAATCAAAGACTTTCTCCGTCTTCGTGGTTGTGGTCTCAGTGTGTGTGGTGTGTGGCATGTTGTCCAGCTTCTACTTGAATGCAGCAACGAGCACGATGATTAAAATGATGGTGATGCCGACAAACAGCAGACAGCACTTCTTTTTCCGCGCCGACTTCTGGCTCTTGAGCGCCTTCACGACCTCCTGGTTGCCCTGCTCCACGTAGTTGGCGGCCGTGCGCACCTGGAACTCGATCTGGTCCAGCATTTCTCCTTGCTGCTCCACCAGCAGCGCCAAGTCCAGAAACATTTGATGCAGCTCGGCCACGCTCTGCTCGAGCCGCAGCACATCCGCGTACTTGTCCTGGACGTGGAGATACACGTCTCGCACAGCATCAGCGGGCCCCTGCAGGATCGCGGTCTTGTAGATCGAGCCCGGATCAGGCGAACGCATGACGGCGTCGATCTCTTCCTCGGACGCGTCGGGCTTCACGATCTGCACTTGGCGCTTGACCTTGTTCTTCATGTCGTTCTTGTACTTTTGCTGGGCCTTTTGGTAGTCTTTCATGCAGTCCATAAACTTCTTGGTGAGCGTGGCGCACATGTTGTCGCGGATCCGCAGCTCCGACACCGGTGTGTTCTTGTCTTTCTTTTTCTCGGTGGTCTCCTTCTTGATCATCTCGAGAATGCCCTTGGCGTGGGTCGCGAGCTTGTTCGTGGACTCGATCACGAGCGTGAGCTCATTGCTCACCGCCATTTCTTCCGTGTTGGACGTCGCCAGCACCGCGCGCTGGTTCAGCTCCGAGATCTTCTTCGTACCAAGGCTGATGGATGGAGACACATAGAAATTAGCGTCGTGTTCATCGTCAAGTGAGTGGGGATGCAGCCGTCCTTACCTAATGTTAGCCAGGTCATTCTGCATCTCCTCAACGTCCTGGAAGAACTGCTCCATGAACTTGGGTCGGGTCACGCCATTTCTACACAAAGAAAGCGAAAAAATGTCGTGAGCACTTGCCAGTCCTCATTCACCATCGCCTTTGATCTCCAGCAGCTCAACGTACGATCGCTACAAGACCACACAAAACAAACACGCCCAGTTAGTTATCTCCATCCACGCAAGTGGTTCACCACCACAATCCACAGCAATGCGTACGTCAATGTCGATCGCCACTTGCGTGCCGTCCGCGGTGGACGACGGTCGACCCTTGATCTCGGCGAGTCGGTCCAGCATCGTGGATATCTAACGCGTTGTCCTCCGGGTTCTTCTCCGGACGCCGTATAACTCCGTGGCTTCTACAGCTCCCACGCGCGATGATAAATGCGACGCTGCTGCGCTGCTGCTTCTCTCGGTTGCGCTCTAAGCTCAGCGTGTGCGTGCGCGGTTGCTATATATGGCGCTCGCGGAGAGAACTGCAATAGAAGTTGGAGAGAAAGGTCGCTTTCGATTGAGAAGCGACGAAAAGGCACAAGATGGGAGGGGTACAGTGTACCCATAACGGAAACAGAAAAGAAAGGCAACGGTTACGCCGATGGATACGCATGCCAGTCAGTTGGTCACAAGGGGAATGACGATAGAGAGAGAGCTGCTCGTTCATGCTTGTACATTCGATCCACAGAGTCACTCCTCATGCAACGGTTTCCTGCCTTCGTGTATCCATCCTCCCCTCCTCCTTCTTCTCTGGTCTCTCTCCTCCTCTCCTACCTACTCACTCCACTGTGTCTCCTTCCAGCGCTTGTTGTTGCTCGTCTTGAGACTTCCGCTTACAGCTTCTTGACGATCTGGACGATATCTTCGTCGGCCAGCACGTGGTCCTTGCCGACCTTCTGCGGCTGGTGCTTACACGAGGAGCCCCAAACCCAGGCGTACTTGAAGTCTCGCAGCAGACTCTTGTGGATCCGCAGACAAAAGTCCTCGATCGTCGGCTTGTCCGAGTGCAAGATGACGGGCGCCGAGTAGTCGGGCGACAGGCCACGCGGCTTGGTGTAGATGCGCATCATCTTACAGTAGTCCCAGATGCCTTCGAGCAGCTCGTCAAAGTTCCACTCGTGGTGGGCCGAGATGAGCACGTTGTGCGGGATCTGGTCAATAATGCGGAGCTCCTCGATCGTGAGCTGATCGATCTTGTTCAGCACGTACAGGCACGGAACGTACACGCGGTTGCCTTCGATCACATCGATGAGCTGGTCCACCGTACAGTCCTCACGCAGCGTGATGTCGGCGTTGTGGATGCGGTACTCGTGGAGCAACTGGTGGACAGTCTCCGCGTCCAGCTCGCTCTGTGGCACAGCAGCCGTGTAGTTCACACCGCCACGCTCCTTGCGCTTGAGGATGATGTTAGGCGGCGTCTTGTTCAGACTATACGACACAGTGTTAGCGTACATACACTATTGTATCCTACAATTCCACCATCAAAAACAACGCACCGAATGCCGAAGCCCTCGAGTTCGTACTCGATGAGCTTCTTGTGCGTGGCCGGCTTCATGGCGTCCAGCACGATCAGGATCACGTTACACGTACGCGCCGTACCGATGACCTGGCGACCACGGCCCTTGCCGTCCTTGGCGCCCTCAATAATACCGGGCAGATCCAGAATCTGGATGCGCGCGCCGCGGTAGTTGAGCGTACCGGGAATGGCCGTGAGCGTCGTGAACTCGTACGACGCGGCCTCGGAAAACGTGCCTGTGAGCTTGGTCAGTAGCGTGGACTTGCCGACCGATGGGAAGCCCACAAGACCCACACGCGTGTCACCGGCCTTGTTCACGTCGAAGCCTTCGCCCGTTCCGCCGCCGCTCTTGGGGCCGCCGTCCGTGAGCTCGCGACGCAGCTTGGCGATCTTGGCCTTGAGCAGACACAAGTGCTTCATGGTCGCCTTGTTCTTCTGCGTACGGTTGTACTCCGTCTCGAGCTCCTGGATTCGCACGAGCGCCGACATCTTCGCCTCAATCTATCGCTTCCTCTCGTCTTGTTGGTGCTTTGGTGATTGACTTGGCTTGGCTTCTGGGCCACTATTTCGTCCGACCCACCAGCAGCTCAATAACCCAATTGGAGTTGCGTGAGTCTACCCAATCTTGGTAATATCGGGTCTGAATTCGAGAATATCCGGCGAAAATCCCACTCGACAGTTTTCCAGGAAGGGAATTCTGGAAGTCAGAAACACGGAGAGTTCCAGGGTCGATTAATTTTGGGGCACAGACCGAACTGAACGAACAGCTCCACTGTGGAGAAGCTCCAGCACCGCGACGCCATGGGCTGCTGCTCGTCCAAGACTACCACTGCGAAGGCGCACGACAATGACGAAGAATACAGCGTCCTGAAAGTAGGCGGCGGCACCGTCCACGGCGCGGCGTCCAAGGCGGACGGAGCGAATATCCGTGAGCCGACTGTATCGGAGAAGCGGCGGCGAGTCGCGGAGGCCGCTGAGTCGCGTCAAGGAGACTGGCGCCAGGGCGGATCCAACGACCCAGAGAAGGCCAAGGCGTTGCGGCTGCGACGCGAGAAGGAGGAGCTGCTGGGCAAGATCTACAACCGGTACAATGTGCTGGGCAAGGAGCCGCCGATCGGACTGCCATCATGCGACGTCGACCAGCTCAAGCGCCACCTGGAAACGCTCAAGTGATTTGCTCCACGACAGCAAGGCGTCCAACAGGCTCGCCTAGCGCTGCAGACATTGGACATTGATTCTAGTTGTCTGTGGTGTTGATGTTCAGTTGATGTTCAAGCTACACTCAAAAACTCACGTCGGGAACGACGTACTTTCTCATTTTCTACATGTCCGCTTATTCGATCCGTAAATTGCATTTATATCAACGAGCGCTGGTGGTGTAACATGGCACTATTAGCGGTGGTTTTCAATGTGTTGTGTGTGTGACGGGGGGAGGTCCTATTCTCAAACTGTGGTATGCGCGTGTTGCTCTAGCATTTGCCTGGTGGTGGTTGCTGTGGTGCGGCGATCGTCCATCGATCTACTCGAGGAAGTAGTTAAACAAGTCGCTCAGCGAGACCACGCCGACGCACCGCGAGTACTCGTCCACGCAGACTAGACGGTGCGCCTTCACGGCGGCGAACCGTTCGAAAATCATGTGGAGCGTGTCCGTCTTGTAGCATAGATGCAGTCCCTCTCCGACGTTGCCCTGTAAGGTCGTGTGGTGCCGTTAGATTCGAGCGTGGATCGCCACAAGAGTCCAAGCACGCTTACCTCGGCAGCCTGGACGCGCAAAATCTCACCAACGGCCATATCTAACTGCGACAGCGAGCGGTCTTTCACCAATTCCTATCAAATATCCCATCATAGTACGTGAGCGACCGATCCACGGCCGTACCCTGAAGAAAAATGAGCAGCTTCGACTCACCGTGACGTTGGAGACACAATAAATATTGACGACTACGCCTGCAGAAGTTCACGAAATCACGCGTCAGGGTGGTGCACAACAAGAACTTTCAAGCATCCACAACGGCAGACGTACCGCTCGAGTCCACGATGGGCACTGCAGAGACTCTTCGCTCAATGAGCGTGTGGAGCACGCGGATCAACGGCATCTCTTCCGGCACCGTGATCAGGTTCGTGTACACGCCAATCCCCAGGTCGTAAATGGGCTGGTCAAACAACCTTCGCTGCTCCCGAAAGGTCGAGACGAGAAACTCGAGAATGCCGCTGTGGGTGACGACCGAAAGCACAGAGTTCTGGAATGGATCGAGCACGGGCAGTCTATGGAGTCGGTTCTCGCGAAGCATCTTGCAGGCATCATACAGCGACGCCTCTGGGTGGATGGAGATCATACCTTCTCGCGATGGTGAGTGCGACACTGTTCGAGGGATGGCTGTAAGATAGATGGACAGTTAGCCTTCGAGGGTTACATAGAAGGAAACTGTGAGACGGTTTGCATACCCCGCCATGACGCGATGCTGTGCTCTGCTAGCTCATTCATCGGAGACCCTCGAATGTAGAAGTGGCGAAGGATGTTGACAAAGTCAGTCGCAGTGAACATGCCGACAAACCGCCCCTGATCAGCGTCCCAGATCGGCACCGACTTGATGTCGTGCTCGACCAATGCGAAGAACGCCAGGTTGATTGGAATCTTCACGTCGAAAACCACCACCTACAACATATCACACCACGCTATTTCAGCCAACACGGCACCACGGCATCACCTCCAAAACCGAACACTACACTGTACCTTGCTACTGTTCTTGATCAGCTCGTAGGCCTTGTGCGTCATCAGGAATTTGCAGATCACGCGCTTGGCTTCCGCGACCACATCCAATACCGACGCGGACGACAGGTCCAGCCCGGAGGACGAGGATGTGAGCGAGCTTGGTGCGCTGCCATCGAGATTGAAAGACGACAGGCCCATGGACGAGGCGTTGGATCCCGTGCGCTGATTCCGCGCGTGGCCGTTGTCCACTGCGGACGCGTCGAGCATGAACTGGTCTTGCAAGGGGATCGCGATCCTCGGAAACGACGCGTTGTCGTTGTTCGCGTCATTCATCGCCGCGTGGTGTTGGAAGTGTGTATCCGCCTGCTGCCCACGGTCGTCCGTGCCATTGCCATTTCCAGTTGCGTCCACGCCTTGTGCGTAATACCCATCATGGGACATTCCGTCGTCGCCTCCCACTGCTACAAACGGCGCTGTGCCTCCCACGAGTTTCCTGCGCTTGGTCGTGTCCGGTCCGCTCGCTGCTGCAGCCGCTGCTGTCGTCCTGGTCGTCGTCGTCGTCGTCGGGCGCGGCCTTCGCGTCCAGTCACCCTGCTCTAGTTCTCTACCTCTTCACTCCACGAAGCTCGTTCTCGCTCACGCTCTCGATGGATCGGAATCCAACACTGCAGCTCGTCTACTGCAACCGCCAGCGTCTCCACGCACTGCCTCTCGCCGATGGCAACGCGTCTTTTACGATTTGCGAATCAACGGAATCACCTATCGCGCGTCCGTTCTCGACGTTCTCTGCTTTCTACGGAGCCGTTCGAACTGGGAGATCCGCGCCTGGAGGACGACCGTCTATCTGTGCTTTGAATTTTCGTGTGTATATCGCTTTAGCAGCGTGTACAGCTCGTGCGGCGTCTCTCCTTCGCGCTGGATGCCGCCTTCTTTTTCCAAGGTTTCCTTCGCTTCCCTTGGGCTTGTGAGCTGTCTGTTTGTGGGGTTTTCTCCCAGGTGCAAAGTACCGTGAGATTCCTGAATAGTAGTCTCTTGAATGTTGGATTTTGGCCAATCATTGATCGACATGAGATATTGTCATGCACCCAGTATTGATATGGACCATACTTCAAGTCCATTTGGACAGGCTGTTCATAGTCAGCAATTGATAGAGAATCGAATGACAGCGAATTGCGTGGAAAACGATGGAATGATGGAATGGATCTAGTGTATTGGAGGGTGTGAGGGATTCTATAATAGCGTGGGGGTGCCTGCATCACCGCAGTATGACGAGCTGTTCTTTTAAATCACGCTGCGTACAGGTGGCTTGTTAGGCTGACCCACAAGCGTCGAAAGGCTCGACGAGACTTGCGCGATTTGTAGTTGGTTACAGGTACGCACTCTGCTGCTTGCACTGGTTGAACGTGTCAAGGTAGAACTGGCACGACGAGATGTCGTTCTTGTTCAGGTTCAGGCAGTCCATGAACGCCTTCTGGTCGTTGAAGCACACGTTCGCGTGCGACGACGGCACGGCGGCGGCGACTGGAGCAGCGCCGGCTCGAGCTGGCTGGGCGGCCTCCTTGGAGTCGGCGGAGAACGCGTCAATTGCGGCGTCGACACCGCGACGGGCGATCGCCGTACCGGTACCCCAGGCAAGGCCATCGGCCATGGTGCCCATGAGGCCGCTCATCATGCCGCC
>JAADXI010000763.1:0-15339 GCA_023337615.1 Pythium brachiatum | reverse complement strand
CTCTTTGCCACGATCTTGAAGAGGCACAACGACGATGTTAGCAACCGATGCGCATTGCGGTAGAAACTTCTAGTGGTTATATTTCGGTCATAAATATCGGCTGAGTCTGAGACTGAGTCTGTAGCCATCTTCGGTATCTTTACGTGAGATGGAGACTTGCAAGTTCGAAAGTGCACCCATGCCCAGTGCAATGAACTGAGAGCTGTGCTACGGCACACTACATTTAGTACAACGTAGTATAGTGCATGAACGATTGCTAGCCACATTTCAAAACTCAGCGTCGGTTATACTTCGATCGTAAAACCTGAGCTAAAACTATAATGCCACTCATTAGCAGACCACGCCCGACGTGACGCCGTTGCTCCAGCTCGTCGCGCCCTTGCCCGACTTGAGCCAGCACGTGCCTCCCTGGTAGCTCGACCATGTGAACGCACGGCAGCCAGACACGCCCTGGCACTTGGAGATACATTCGTTGGCGTTGGCGCCTGGTCGGTTCGTGATGTCGTTGCCCGCGTAGTCCACGTTGTGCTCCATACCACCAAGGTTACACTTGCAGGCGACGCCCGAGCGCGCAGCTCCGTTGCCGTTACCGTTGCCCTTGCCCGCCTTGAGCCAGCACGTGCCGCCGTTGTATCCCGTCCACGTGAACGCACCACAGCCGTTCCAACTGTTACAGATCGCAAAGCAGTCGTCCGCATTGCTGGCCAGCTTGCTGCCAATGTCCGCACCCGAGTAATCCACGCCTTCTTCAATGGAACACGAGGAGCTCTGCGTCTGCTGGATGGAGTTTCCACTGCCAGTCTGCATAGGGAAGCCATCACGCTTCTGGTTCTTGGACGTCGTGAAGAAACCGAAGTACAGCTCCAGGTCCACAGGCGCCGCTGGGTCGCCCTGGCGACGGTCGAAGGCCTGGAACCAGAACTTGGGCATGTTCGCGTACGTGCTCGGGTTCCAGTTCACGACGCCCTTGTAGTAGTTGTACGAGTTGTCGAGGCTTGGCTGCACGCGTGGCGAGATCGACGATGGCGCACCAGCGGTCGGGAAGCCAGTCTCGGTGAGACGGATCTTCTCCCGCGGCCACTTGTTGATGACCAAGTTCCACTGTGCATCGAGCAGCTCCGTCGGGTTGTTGCCGTTGTAGTCGTTGTTGAAGAACGGGTAGATGTTCACGCCGAGGATATCGAGGTTGTCGCGGAGCTGGCCCATGTCCCAGTCGAAACGCGAGTCCAGGAATTCGTTCACGCGCTGGGCCGTGCCGTACTTGACGCGCCACGCGTCACCACCAGCCTTGCTCTTGATCTCGTTGACCTTGTCGAGGATATTCCAACTGCGCTGGTGGAAATCCACCAGGTTCTCGCTGCCCACCATGATCGTCTCGACCGTGTCCGAGTACTTTTTGATGGCGTTCACAGCGGCGTTGGTCTCATCAACGCCCCACGATTCACTGGTCAGGAACACGCCCAGGTAGAGCTTGAGTCCATACTTGGCAGCGATCGGCGCGACCTCAATGCCGAAATGCATCGAATAGTAGGTGCGCACGTGCGTGAAGTACTTGCTCATGAGACGGAAGTCGTCATCGATCGCCGCACGCACAGCGTTGATATCGGCACCTCCGCCCCACAACGGGTACGCGTTGTTGTGGAACGGCGTGTAGCAGGCCGCGATGTTGCCAGGCGAGGAGCCGCCCAGGCGACGCGCGACACCGAACGAAGCCTGCAGTTCCTCAGGGGCTGTGTCGTTGCTGTGGCTGTGGTTGTGCTGGCCACGCACGCTGCTGATGGCCAGTGCGAAGATCGTTGCAATGCGCCAGATCATCATGGGGATACGAGTAGTATACCTGTGCTTCCGTCAAGACCGGAGTGCTGAGAAGGACAAGGTGGATTCGAGAATGAGCTGCAGTATTGTAGCAGCCTCAGGGGCTTCTGACTTGAATGGGGGTCCCATGGGCTTTCCATTCGCTGGAGACCGCCAGGCCAACTGGCTCGCGCTGTAACTTCAGTGCAAGTAGTGTGCACCACCACGTGGGGAGGACGTGGCCTGCATTCTTCTCATGCAGATGATCCCGATGGAGAAATTAAATTATATAAGTGGATGAGGCCAGTTTATGGAAATTTTTAAACTTACAAGTGAATGCGATACGAGCCAGCTGGGGGAGACCCCCAGACCCCCACAAAAAGAAACATCGAGCTAATCGATGCATGGTGTCCGCGCGCTGGGTTGTTCGTCGCTGGGCCCGCCTCCGCAAATACCGCAGGCTCCCCGCGCGGGTTTACTGCGTCTGCGCTCCTCACCCCGCTTCCTCCCGGAACCTACCATTCACTTCCAAGTAAATGGTCACTTCCACTTAGATTCCCAGAAATGGGCCGCACCCACTTATATAATTTAATTCCTCGATCCCGATGCTTGGGTGTCTCCAGATGGACAGCTCTATCGTATTGGTGCTGGACGCAAACTCTGTTTTGAGACAGTCTCAGCACCATGGAGACAGGATGGCATACAAATACCAAGTACAGAGGGCGGCTGGCTGCAGTCGAAAGCCGTGCGTGGAGCGGCCACTTCAGTCCGACCCAAAGCAGCGAAAGCGTTTTATGTGAGGGATTCCGAGTCTCGCGCATTACTCACTACTTGCGACTGACGCGTCGCGATTGCGACAAGCTGCTTCGTGAATCGCGCCACGAGATGGAAGGAAACGGTTTCGAGTGAGAGGAGCCGAGATCCATGGTGCCAATAGAGGAGGACAGCGAAACACTGGGGCACCAGCGTGTCCTGCGGCACCATTTCCCTTGCGCTCTCGAAGGTAGGAGAGGAGGCAGACGTTGGGACTTGCACTGCAGTAGACACTGCCCACTGGACAGTACATGCAACTGTCGCTATAAGCTTGGACGACTGACTACCGCTACTACAGTATGCTGTATAGTTTTAGAGGTTGGTCGTGTGAATACGTAGGGTGGTGAGCACTCCGAGCCATTGGCTCAACTGCACTGTCGTTCGTCCATAGTATTATATATAAGATATATCTCACTATCTACGGATTTAGCTCTCAGTGAGTGTTGACCTGGGTCTAAATCCGATTAACCCAGTGGATATTGCCGCAAAACCTCGAGGGTGATGGTAGTTTTGAGAAGAGTGATGGCCATCTCTCCTGTGGTTGCACTTTCTCGCGAAGAAAAATCCACACCGCAATGACGAATTGGCGGTCCCCGCGGCTAATTACGAAGTGCCCGTCGGACACCTATAGAATCCATGGTGAGGTGAAGAGCATATAGCTCCGCTCTCCCATATCCACCGAGCGAGATGCGGTGCTGAGATAGCCATTCCCCAACTTCCCTTGCACTGCGCACTTTGCAACGCCATGATGCATGCCTCGCCATCGCCAAGTTCCCCGCTTTCAAGCGAGCCGTCGCGTTCTGTGGACGAGGACTCGAACCCATTGTCAACCTCCCGCACAGCGTCTGCGATGGCACGTCGTCGCCGGAAGCGCATGGCTATTGAGCTCCCCGCAGACCAAGCGAACAACCTGAACAAAGACGAACTGAAGAAGTGGAAGAACCGCATCGCAGCAGCGCGTGCTCGTGAGCGCACACAGCAGCAAGTCCACGAACTTCAGGCGATGGTGGACCGCCTCTGGCGAGAGAACCAGCAGCAGAAGGCGTTGATCGACCACCTCAAGGGCGTCGTCCACACGCTACAGCCCAACTACGACTACACTTCGAACTACGGACAACCAGGAGTGTACACTCCCGAGCCGATGCCGTTCCACATGATGCCTCACCATACAGGCGTGGATCTCCAGTACACTACCAGTGCCATGACCAACGGCATCCTCGCGGAGTTGGGCGACACGAGTTGGATGTTCTCGAGTCAGTCTTGAGGAGTAAATAATATTATAATACCACAGCCAATTGTGGTTGAAAGATCGAATTCATATGATGAAGAAATGAATGAGTGGATACAAAGCACATCAAAGTCCATCTCCAAGGAGTCCGCGGTTGCTCAGGCAGCAGCCAGAGCATAAATTCCTTGCGTCTTCGGTGTGGTGGCCCACGAGCCTCTCTGGGTCCTGACTGTGTTGTCCTAGATTAGGTTATTATGAGTGCTGGTCTCTCGTTTGTCCTGATTTAGATCACATGAGTGAGTGATGGTCTTTGATCTCCGCAATGCTCCGGCAAAGATCATCTTAGAAAATCCATCATCACCTTCCGACAAAGAGTGCAAAGGCGGATGGAAAAAGAGCGCGTTAATACGCGGCAGAGCGGCCCAGGAAGAGGCCAGAAGAGCGGAGACGTGAGCGCCGCACGCGGACGAGGTGGACGCGGGTCTCGCGGTGAAAGAACTCGCGGTGGAGGCCGAGGAAGAGGAGGACGCGGAGGCGGACGTGGAGGAGGACGCGGAGGCGGACGTGGCGGAGGACGTGGCGGAGGACGTGGCGGAGGACGTGGCGGAGATCGCGTGGTGTTTGCGTGGCACGACAGCGATGGAGAGGACGATGAAGAGGACGAAGAGAAGCTTATCAACGGCGGCGCGGAACGGTTCATGACGGACTCGGACTACGAGCGCCAGGAGCTGGAGATCGACGATGCGGTGGAGTTGGCGGCGATGGAAACGTTTGCCGGTACAATGATCGTGGACGTGGACGACGTGAACGACAAGCGCGAGAAGAAGGCGAAGAAGAAGGCGAAGGCGAAAGAGAAGAAGGAAGAGAAGGAGAAGGAGAAGGGCGTGGTGGTGGAAGAGGAGGAGGAGGAGAAGAAGAAGCCACAGGAGGAGAAGCCGCAGATCCCAAAGAAGAAAAAGACAGAGAAGAAGACGCGTGTGGCGGTGGAAGTGACTGATACGGAAGTGCTGGAGGTCGTGCAGGTGGAAGAGAGCCGCAGTGTGGAGGTGACGGTGAAGAAGACAAAGGCCAAGAAGAGCAAGAAGAGCAAGAAGAAGACCACGAATGCTGCTGACGAGTCTGTGCAAGTGGGAGTTGTGGTAGAGGTGACGGAGGCCGGTGTGTCTGAAGGCAAGAAGAAGAAGAAGTCAAAGAAGAGCACTCAGTCGCTGGTGGAAGATGCTGCCACGGAGACGCTGCCAGCTGAGAAGGTCAAGTCTGTGAAGACTGGAAAGCAACAGAAGCAAGATGAGGTGAATCAAGCAGTGGCGACCAAGGACAAGCCCAAGACAAAGAAGAAGACCAGGACAGAGGTGTTTGCTTCGCAGGACACGCCACCGGCAGTGACGGCTACCAAACCTAAGATGGCGAACGCAGCTACTGGTGAAATAATCACGCAAGACGGCAAGTGGCAGAAGAACGACCGAAGACGTGATGACGGCAACAGTCGCACGGAGCGCGAGAACTTCTACGAGGACTACAGCGACCGAAACGCCGTGATGGAGGCTCTTGAGCGTGGAGAACTGTACCAGGGCAAGCTGCGCATCAACCCACAGTATCGGCTGCGTGCATTCGTGACTGTCGCTGGCATTCCTGTGGACATTCTGGTGGACGGTGTCCGTGACCGCAATCGTGGTATGGACGGAGACCTCGTGGCCGTTAAATTGCTGGATGAGGACAAGTGGAAGCCATTGAACGACAAGCAAAAGAATGGCGAGGATGACGACGCCAAGAAGAACAAGCAGCAGTTGCTGGTCGAGAAGAACGGACCAGTGCCCTCGGGAGCTGTGGACGACAAGGAGTCAAAAATGGACTCTGCAGCCGCCCTCCACGGTCTGTGGCGACCAACGCTCGACGCGTCTCGCTGCTTCCTGCCTCAGACGGCGACTGCTTCAGCGGCGACGGCTGCTTCCTCGTCGGTGACCACTGCTCGCAGTGTGTTGGAGCGGAGCCAATTGCTGAAGTGCCGCCCGACGGCTAAGGTGGTGTTTATTCTCGCAGCGGGCAATGCTGAGGGCTTTGTCGGATCGTTGGAACCGAAAACCAAGCCGGCCGATGAAGCCACGGCGCTCTCACCCCAGGATGACTACGCGTACTTCAATGCCGAGGATCCGCGCATCCCACGGCGTATTCGTATCCCGCGACTGCAGCTCCCAGACCAGTTTGTGAGCCAGCCACTGAAGTATTCGAAGGAGATGATGTGTTTCTGCCGCATCACCAAGTGGTCAGTGAGCCACGAGTCGCCTGTAGGTGAGTTTGTTAAGACGCTGGGCGAGTACACGGGCATCGAGTCGGGAATATCTGCCGTTCTCATGAAGCACGGGCTGATGCAGCACACGAACGACTTTCGCCAAGAGATCTTGGACGAGTTGGACGCCAAGTACGGCGCCGGTGGAGAGAAGTGGAGTATCCCAGACGACGAAGTGGCCAAGCGCCGCGACTTTCGGTCGCACCAGATCTTCAGTATCGATCCGTACAACGCGCGAGACCTGGACGACGCGTTGCACATCCGTGCGCTTGACAAGGCCGAGACGCAGTTTGAAGTGGGCGTCCACATCGCGGACGTGACCCATTTCATTGAGAAGAGCTCGTTCTTGGATGTCGAGGCCCAACAGCGAGCGACCAGCGTGTACCTGGCGAACCGCGTGCTGCCCATGCTTCCGCGAATCCTGTGTGAGCGTCTGTGCTCGCTCCAGCCGCAAGTGGATCGCCTGGCGTTCTCGGTCGTGTGGCACATGAACCGAGACGGCTCGCTCGTGGAGGGTAATGTGCCATGGTTTGGTAAGTCGATCATCCGCTCGTGCTGTAAGCTCGACTACGGCACAGCGCAGAGAATGCTCGACGGCGTTGTGACCAAGGACAAGCTGGACGAGTGGGAGGAGGACCGCCGTCCTGTGGAAGGCGACAATGCCGAGATCACACCGGCGTCGGTGATCCAAGCGGTCAAGTATCTGTGGCTGGTGGGCAAGAACCGTCGCGCGACCCGCTTCGATACGGGCGCTGTGACGCTGCAGAACGTCAAGCTCACGTTCACGCTGGATGCCATGGGCAACCCGACGAGTTTTGGCACGTACCAGCTCAAGAACAGCAATCGACTGGTGGAGGAGTACATGCTGCTGGCTAACTATCTGGTTGCGCAGCGGTTGCTGCAGGCCCAGGGCCCCCTCGCTTTCATCCGACGCCACCCCGAGCCAAACGAACAAGCACTTGAGACCACACTGTCGGTGTTGAGTGAGAATTCCATCCAGATCGACGGCTCGTCGCCCAAGAAACTGTCGGAATCGCTGGATATGGTACAGGAGTCGCATGGGGACTACGAGTACGGCGTCGTGCAGAACATGATCACCAAGCCCATGAAGCCGGCTGAGTATCTTGTGGCTGGCAGCGCTGGCAACGAAGCCGGCTGGCGCCACTACGCGCTGAATATCCCGTACTACACGCACTTCACGTCGCCGATCCGACGCTATGCGGACGTGGCAGTCCATCGCTTACTCCAGGAAAGCATCATGGATGGCGAGGCAGTGGCTACGCGATTGGAAGCCGCGGGTGATGAACTCACGGGACTGATGGACGAGCTCCAGGCGGTGGCTGGCAACTGTAACGAGAAGAAGATGACATCCAAGAACGCTGAGAAGGACTGCGACCAGATCTTTTTGTGTGCGTACATCAAGCACAACGGAGATGTGGACGTCACGGGTGTGGTCGTGAGCACGGGCCAGCGCAGCTTCACGGTTTACATCTCGGAGTTGGGGGTGGAGCACCGCATTGAGATCAAGGACCTCGGCAGTGTGAAGTCGTCGTGGCAGGAGAAGACGTCGACGCTGTCGCTCGTGTTCGGGAAGACCAAGCGCCCACGCAAGAAGAAGGCGAGCAAGGACAGTGAGGAGGCCAAGGAGACGACGGCTTTAGAAGCCGAGCAAGCCACTGTGGAAGTGGAAGAGAAGGAAGAGAAGGAAGAGAAGGAAGAGAAGGAGGCCGAGCCGACTCGAGCCAGTGCGGCGGCAGCGCCTGGAGCGGAGCCAGAGCGCGTGGATCTCAAGTTCCTGACCAAGCTTCGCATGCGCATGACAACGACAGACTGCATGCCACTGGCGCTCAAGTTCGACGTCGTGGGGCCGTGGAAAGAGTGAGCGGTGTGGTGTGTGGTGTCTTCCATAGTGGAGCAGAGAACAACAACAGACTAGTCGTGTATCTGTAGTGGTATCGTCATTTACAAGAAGCTTTGAAAAATCTCGTCAACGTCTGAGGACTCGATACCGGTACCTCTTCCGGAGCTCCATGGACATGGCTGGCACCAGTCCGTGCCATCAAGGTGATCAAGTTGATCTAGGATGTGATTGCCGTTGTTGAGGCTTGGCTTCAGCTACCGTACCAGGCGTATACTAATAGTATCGCGGGCACTGCATGTGCACGCCCCGCATCTTATGTCTGCCTGTGGACATCCCGACATGAACAGTATGATAGAACTTGGTGAGCAAAACAGGCGTTGGAGCCAAACTGGTTGACCACGCAAACATTTTTAAAACCTGACCGATCAGTGGATCGATCAGCCCAGTTCCGTAACTGCAGTGTGGCTGTTTGAATGGCATCACCGTGGTCTCCTTCCGATCAAGCAGGGGCACGGGTTGCACGCGTTGAGGCGCATCCTTCCTGTCAAATACCTCCTCAATTCAATGCTCGAACTGGATCTAATCATCCAGTCTACAGACACTCTCTTTGGAAAACCTTTTGTATCCGATGTGTATGTATCCGTGGAGCTCCTCGTTTCCAGCTGCTTTCCAGCAATCAGCAATTTTAGTGGGAGGGTCATGCACATCACAGTCTTTAGTGTGTCTCTCCATCCAGACGTGCTGTCGCTGCTACGGAGAGCTCGCTACAGCCATTCGCCAATCTGCCTCCTCGAGATTCCGTCTCTTCATACTCTCACGATGGTCGCGTGCCAGTCTCTCCTTTCTGTCAGCAGCGCTGCTGTCGTCGCACTGCTCGCCTCCTCCACTGTGGACGCTCACCAGCGCGTGACGATTCCAGCGCCGACGTTCACCACCGACCGCGTTACAGCGACAAACCCTCTCGCGTTCCTGGAGAACCAGGGCGTGAAGACTAGTGCGGACCACGTGTCGTATTTCAAGAGCCTCGGTATCAAGACGCTGCGCCACTTTATGGACAACACCGCGAACTATAAGGTGGACCAGGCCGGCGCGACGTTTGAATGCGGCTACACGAACCCCAACGGTGCTCGTCAGCCGATCCCAGTGAATGGCATGATGCGCTCGACGGGTTTCACGCACGACGGACCGTGTGAAGTGTGGATCGACAACACGCGCGTGTTGGGCGACAGCACGGGCAACTGCCACGAGACGGTGGGCCAGGGCATGATCAGTTACAAGATCGACTTTAGCGTGTGCAAGGGCGACTGTATGATCCGCTGGTACTGGATGGGCAAGCGTCTGATCGGCAGCAAGTACTCGTGGCAGGTGTACAAGGAGTGCATTCCGATCACTGCTGGAGCGGCGCGTTCGATTGAGGATGCGAGCAAGGTGGAAGACGTGGACGACGATGAAATCGACCAGATCCGCGGATACGACAACGATAACGTGGCTACGATGGCGCCTACGAACGCCACGAGCCGCTGCGGCGTCAAGAACTGAAGCACATTTGTGGGATGATTTAGTGGAGGTACAGACGTAGCCGGAAACACAAAAGGTCATTTACATGTGAATCACAGTCCTCAAATGCCAGCAGTGAGGATATGAAGACACAATGATCATAAAAAAACTATCAAAATTAGCGTTCACAAGTCCAAGCGAGCAACTGAAACCTCGTTCACACTCAGTTCTTCTTAACGCCACAGCGGGTCTCGTTCTTCACAGGCGCCGACGAGATCAACAGGGTCTCGTTGTATGAGCGCACGTAGTCGCCCTGGCGAGCGTCCACTTCTTCGTCGGTCTCGTACGAACGAGCGGCACCGGCGCGGATCGGGATGCACTCCTTGTACACCTGCCACGACCACTTCTTGCCGATGAGACGCTTGCCCAGCCAGTACCAGCGCAGCATGCAGTCGCCCTTGCACGAGCTCCAGTCGATCTTGGTGCTCACGGCAGTCGCGCCAATGTCCGCGTGGCAGTTGCTCGACGAGCTGCCCAGTACACGCGTCTCGTCAATCCACACCTCACACGGTCCGTCGTGGGAGTAACCCGTAGTGCGCATCATGCCGTTGGCAGGGATCGGCTGGCGAGCACCGTTGGGGTTCGTGTAGCCGCATTCAAACGTCGCGCCGGCCTGGTCCACCTTGTAGTTGGCCTTGTTGTCCAGGTAGTCACGCAGCGTCTTCACCCCCTTGCCTTGGAGGAAGCCCGTGACGTCCTCGTTGACCTTGATGCCCTGGCCTTCCAAGAACGCGAGCGGGTTGAAGCTCGTCTCCTTGTCGGCGGTGAACGTTGGCGCGGGGATCGACACCTTCTGGTGCGCGTCCACGGCGGTAGGTGCGAGCGTCGCGACGGCCGCGGCCGCGCACGAGACGTACGTGAAGATGGAGACCATGGTGGTGGTGGTGGTGGGTAGTCTTGGTCGTGAGAGAAATCCCCGAGTGGCCGAAGAGAAAGACAGCGGCTAAGAGCCACGACAGTAGCGTGGAGATGCCTATCAAGTCAGTTCAGGAGCTGCTCGATCGGCTGGAAACCGGCTGGGTGCCATCAACATGGCTACATCGGCGGTAAGAGGTATTGACAATAACAAATCTGAAGGCGGACTGGATGGAAATGTCCACCAGTATTGACTATAGCAGGTATGTCGTAGTACCAGATGGAGTGAGAAGACGTCTTTCTCGATGATGTGTGGAAATTGTCTTCCAGACAATATACATATTTTTAGAGGCGCGATAAAGTCAATATTTTCAAATTTAGCCTGCGTGATAAACCGGGTATGTGAACTCAAAGGTTTTTCTGGATGGAAGTCATTGGATAATGGGAAATACAGCTGGCCGGGAAGAAGACATCGTTGCTGACTGTCTGCCAGCGGGGAGGAATTAAATAGTCCCCCCCTACGCATGGGCTCATGCTCCGAGCCAAGCCACTTTCATAATCTACTTACAAAAATATGCAAGTGGATGGGTGCAACCTACTTGCGTTCGGGAGAATCGCCAAAATCCACTTATTTGTTTTATTTCCTCGCCAGCGGGAGCTCTGGACCAGACCAGAGTCTGGTCGCAAAGAAAGCAAGATGCCTTTAGTCATAGTGTGAGTGAGTCTCTGTGACAGTCGCGCGATTGCTCGTGGTCACCAGGACTCGTGGGTATCAGGTCGTGGACTCCGGCCTGAGGGCCACAAGACCTGGCGGCTTTCGTGCAGTACAGCTCCTTAGAATACTGCACACTGTAATGAAAGTCACGGCACTCAGAACGAACATCCAGTATGGTGTCTTCAGCACCGCAGTACACTCTACAATCGAGCTTGTACTGTACAGTACTAAGCTTAACGTTAGCTGAGTCTTCGGTGGAGTGAGCATCTCCAACTGAGAGCCGCAAAAGAGCCACCAGATCCCTCGAAAATCAGCAACGGTACGATCACGTTTCGGGACGTGACGGCCCTCCGGTGCCTGTTATTGTGGCATGTGTGTCGGTGTTTCGTGGCGATTATGCTCGTTGATTGCCTCAAAGCTGAGAGAATCAACAAGCCTATTAGATCTGTACGAGGTAGACAGGAGTAGCTTGTAGTTCGCTTCATTGGGTGACGTATAATTGTACTGTACCACTTGCTCTGCGTTGATCGGGGTGCGGTGCTGCCCTTGGAACGTGCTCGGTCCGATCTCCCTGGCTGACCGAAGCCCCGGTGCGCGTGCTGTGAAGACCCCAGTTCATTTCATTGTGCAATTCGCCCACCGCCTCGAACATCCCCTACCTCACCCCCACTCACGATGCTCCACGCGACTTCCTCCCTTGCTGCTGGAGTCGCACTGCTGCTCTTCACCTCGTCCTCTGAAGTGGATGCCCACCAGCGCCTCATGGCCCCTGAGCCCACGTACACGATCGCGGATAAAGGCACGAACTGGTCTCCGATTGCGTTTATGGAGGGCCAGTACCCTGTCGGACCAGATCTCCTGGGCTTTATCAAGTCCAAGGGTGCCAAGACCCTGCGTGATTTTATGGACAACAAGAGCCTCTATCGCATCGTGGACCACCCCAACGTGAACTTCGACTGCGGGTGGACGGACCCGAAGGGCCCTCGCCGTGCCATCCCAGCTAATGGCATGATCCGCTCAAGTGGATACACTCACGAAGGGCCGTGTGAGATCTGGCTGGATGATGTGCGTGTGCTCCATGGCGACAACTGCAACCGCGACGTCGGAGCCGGTAAGACCAACTACAAGATCGACTGGAGCTCGTGCAAGGGCGAGTGCATGCTGCGCTGGTACTGGTTCGGTAACCGCCACGTCAACAACGGGTACTCGTGGCAAGTGTACAAGTCCTGCATCCCCATCACCGGTGGTGCTGGTAGCGCTACTGCTTCTAAGCGTGTGGTTGCGTCCAAGAACGCCACTGCTGATGCGGTCGCGAAAGACAACGATGACCCGAAGCCTGCAGCGAACCCAGCGGGCGCGAGCAAGTGCAAGGTCAAGCGTAGCTAGATCCGCAGTCATTCCAATACATTAAGGAAGACTCCAGCGTTGTATTGGTTCCAGAGTCGTTCTAATGGAGTCTATCTTGTTGCTGTTAGTGTACAGTGTTGATGGTACTGTGTGCTGGATATGGAAGCGTCTGTCTTCTATCCGATAAAAACAGCAAACATACAGATACGTTTTTAAACGTTTTTAAAAAAACGTATTCTATCCTGAAAAACGTTTGGAACACTTCGGAAAATGAGATGTACCCGTGGTGATAGGTCATAATCCAGTACCTCTGCATCGATAGACTGAGAAAGAGCTTGTGATTCGAACATGTAAAGAAACATAAAGAACTGATTCAAACGGACGGTTCTGTTCGAAATGATGAAAAATCGTAAAAAACGCATCCAGCACTGCTGGATACTTCGAAGTATAAGTGAAGCACACCAACCAGCACTGCTGGTTGGTGTACTTCGCTAATATCAACGAGGTCAACTGAGATCCCCTTGCTCTGGATCAGGCTGGGATCCAGCATCCAGCAGCGCCTTCATCTGCTGGAGCTCAAGGTCACTCAACATCGTCTGTCGTCAACCAGACCACCAGAATGCAGGAGCAGGAGCTTGAACCGATGGTAAAAATCCAGCTTGGCCACCGCCAGACGAAATGGTCAGCCGGTTACCACAATTACCTGTATAATATGATAAGTTGAGTATCAGCACACTGGAAACGGGAAGGAGTGTGGAGAACCGAGCCTCCTATAGCTTATACTGGTGATGGGCATTGGCTGGAAGGACTTGATCTTTCCACCAGCAGGGTGTCACTCAGGTCTCCTCTACGACTGTGCCTTGCCCCCCCGCCGCACTCTGGACTCCTTCTCAACGCCATCAACTTGGTCTTGGTCTCACTCGCCAATTCTCCTCCGTCCTTACTAGTGACCATGGTATCCGCTATCTGCTACGCCTCCATGGCTGCCGCTGGTGCCCTCGCGCTGCTTTCTTCCTCCGCGGACGCGCACCAGCGTGTGACGATCCCAGCGCCGACTTTCACCACGTCCGACCGCAACGTCAACTGGAACCCGCTGGCCTTTCTCGAGAACCAGGGCGTGAAGACCAACGCCGACATCCTCGGTTACTTGAAGACCAAGAACGTCAAGAGCCTGCGCGACTTCATGGACAACAAGGCCAACTACAAGATCGAGGCTGCAGGCGCGTCGTTTGACTGTGGGTACACGGATCCCAACGGCGCCCGCCAGGCTGTGCCAGCCAATGGCATGATGCGCTCGACTGGCTACACACACGAAGGTCCTTGTGAGATCTGGATCGACGATGTGATGGTCAAGCACGGCGACAACTGCCACAACGACATTGGCGCTGGTGCGATCAGCTACAAGATCGACTTCAGCTCATGCAAGGGCAACTGTATGCTGCGCTGGTACTGGTTTGGCAACCGTCCGATCGGCGGCAAGCGCTCGTGGCAGGTGTACAAGGCCTGTGTGCCGCTCAAGGGCAGCGGCGGCGCTCGTCAGATGAACGCCACGGATGAGGAGGACGAGTACACTGGAGCGGATGGTGACGACGAGGAGGTGCCAGCAGCAGTGCCGACGCCAACCACTGAGGCGAGCCGCGGTGCCGCCGCCAGCAAGTGCAAGACCAAGCGTGATTAAGTATCGTACGCGTTGTGGTGCACGTCTACCATATAAGGGCGTATAATAGTAGTGAATGTCGAGTTAAATGTGTCCGTACAGCATGGAAACCACGAGGTCCTGTGCGTCTCGGAGCAATGTGTCGGAGTCGTGTGTCAAGTGACTTGGTTGTACAGTACTACGTCGTACGATGCAGGCATTCCCTAGCGAGAGACGGCAGAGTACAGAAACTGAGAAGGCACTGTGCGTCCCGATTGAAAAGCCTTCACAGATTAACTGCAGTACTTCCCCGACGCTTCCCCTGCGTGCGTCTGGTTACCAGACTCTGGTACGACGGCTCTCTGCATCGGTTTCGGCTCGTTAAGCGCAACCTCTTCCAAGACTTCACGCAGTTGATGCGTGCTATCCGCCAGGCGACCTGATGTCTGCCCGGAATTCTCCTTCGCTGCCTTGTCGAAGCGCTGCAGCATGAAGTGCGGTAATGTTTTGATTAGAGGCGCCATCCAACGCGACTGGGAAACCTACCCTTTTATGTGCAATCGGATGCGGACAGTCGGTCCTCCGTACACATGTACGCGCCGAGACTCGGTACTGTACATCGGTGACCGAGGCCGTCATTGACTCTCAGTTTGCTCTGCGCCTTCGTAGATACGGTGTTCTTCTGGCACTTGCCCCCCCCCCTCACCAAGCACAGTCACATTCTATCCTCATTCCACAAGTCGCCATGGTTCTGCGATCACCTACGCGTCCCTTGCTGCCGCCAGTGCCGTCGCTCTTCTCTCAACTGGAGTCGATGGCCACCAGCGCGTGACGATCCCCGCGACGTCGATTGGAACCCGCTGGCCTTTCTCGAAAAGCAACGCACGACCGTCGGCGCTGACGCGCTGGCCTCAAAGCCAAGGCGTGCCTGTTGGCGCCGACATCAACGCCTACTTGAAGACCAAGAACGTCAAGAGCTTGCGTGACTTCATGAACAACAAAGCCAACTACAAGGCCAACGTGGGCGGAGCTACGTTTGACCCGGATAGTGGTAGTGTGAAGAAGGGTGCGAAAAAAAAACCGACAGTGGTGACAACGAGGACGACGACAGTGCGGCTAAATAGCAGTTGCCAACGCCAGCCTCCAAGCCAGCCTTTGCAGAGGCCACGAGTCGGTGCAAGACAAAGCGCGATTAGCCAGTTTTACTGAGGTTCAGTATCGGATAGCTGGTGCTCGGCCAGTTCGT
>JAADXI010000762.1:0-15343 GCA_023337615.1 Pythium brachiatum | reverse complement strand
GTGAAGCTCTTGATGGGCTCACACTTACCTGGCGTGAACGAAGAGTTCGTCGGCCAGCACGTCTCACACACGGCGAGCTGGTCACACGCCAGGTCCTTTGCCTGGTAGGCCTGGCAAGTCTGGTCCGGGATACCGTGGTCGTGGGCATACTCGTACACGAGACCTGGGTTTCCACCTTCACACGAACCACCGCCACGGCAGTTAATCAGAACCTGCGGAGCCAGTGCGATCTCCGGCCACGTCGCGTTGCGCATGATCTTGATGCGATCCGACAGCGCGCTCGTCGTGCCTTGGGCCCAGCAGCTTCCACAGTACACTGGAATGTGCTGGTTCTTGTCCCACGTCACAAAGTTGCGGCCATCGATGTTGCGCCAGTCCCAAGCCTTAGGCAGCTCCGACACATCGAGAGTCTCGTGGGGCAGTGGGGAGGTCACCCGCTCGCCGTTCGTGAAGCGGAGTTTCTCCCGGCAACGCGGCATCGACTTGGACACCATCACGTCTGGCGTCGCCACGTCTACCTCCGTCTCCACAAGAGCGTCGACTGTCTCCTTCTTCACTTCCACAGGCTTTGGGTCATCGATCGTGATGCGGGTTGGCCAGCCATTGTCGCGTGGGACACCGAAGGCACACTCCCCTTCAATGCCCAAGTTGTTCACGCCACGCACGACACGGAACCAGCCCTGCTCGCCCCAGAACGTACCCCACGAGTTACGCACGATCCAGTACTTGACACCTCTCTCTTCCCCGTACCCGACCACCGAGATCGCGTGGTCCACCTTCACCGACTTGGTCTTGTCTTCAAAGATGCCGCCCGTGTAGTTGAGGAACTCGTCGGTCACCGCCACACTACACACAATGGGTCCACGCGCGTAGATCTCAGCCAGCATCTCCTCCTCACCGTTGGTCGTACCATACTCAGACACGTAGTACGCGTCGTACGTTGGCTGCGCGAAGCAGCCCTTGTCGTGGTAGCAGTTGCGGCACACGTCAATGGCCTTGCACGTGTTGCCCGTGTCGTGGCCCGTAGCCGAGTACCGCTGGCAGCCTTCCTCCGGCACGCCGTGCTCGTGGATGAACTGGTACGCGACCAACTGGTCGCCGCCATGGCAGCCTTCGTCCTTGAGGTCGCAGTTAAGTACGACCTGTGGACTGAGCACCACTTCGCGCGTGACTTCAATACGCGACTTGTTGGACGCCGCGCCGCTACGTTCCTTGGCGATCATGATGCGATCGGCGAGCGCCGACGTCGCGCCAAACGCCCAGCACGAGCCGCAGTAGTTGGGGATGTGCTGGTTGCGTGAGATGGTCACGAAGTTGGTGCCGTTCACGCTGCGCCAGTCCCAGTTCTTGGGCAACATCGCCGTGTCCAAGTACTCATGGGGACGCGGCGACGTCAGCACTTGCGTGCGGTTCTCGTGGCGCTGGTAACAGCCGCCCCGGTGCTGGATCGGAGTCGCGTCGCATGAGGCACTCAGCAGCACCGCCGTGGCCACGACGGCCGCCGTGTACGCGCGCATTCCCCACATATTACTTCGCGTCGCTTGCTTTTGTTGGCGTCGCTTGCGTTTGTTGGCGTCTCTTGGGTTTTGTTGGGGTTTCCTTCCAACTTTTTTTCGTTTGTTGGTGTTGGGTATTGTTCTTCCAACTTTCTCTTGGGATCAGCGATAGCCGGCAGACGTCGCCCATCCCGAGGGCAGGTTTTGATTTTGTGGGATCTATGGGTCTATGCTGGACGTTCGCAAGTCAATCAGCCGTTGGAACAAAGATCCAAAAATACCGGTAGCATACCGGTTTTGACTTCAAGGTACTGACCGCGACAACATCGACTTCAAGTTGCTGAGTTGGCTTCGAGGAGCTCCAACATCAATCAGTCCCAGTATCAATCATTCCGAGCATCGATCGATGGAAGAAGTTCGAGTTGATCATATCATCGTTCATTTACATGATTAGGAAGGAGGAGGGAGGCTCATAGATGGTCTTCGCTCGACGTCGTGAGCGAGTGCGGGAGGTGGCCGGTCTCGTTGATGGCCATGACTTTGAGCGGCCGGTTGCGACAGATATCAATGCGCGTGACGCCGCAGTGGTTGATTTCAAAATGGCCCCACACGCCGTGCGGATCCACCCGCAAAGCCCGGCACAGCAAGTAGCGGATGAGGTTCGCGTGGCACACGACCACGCGAAACAGACACTCGTCTTCGTCGCTCGACTCGAAGAACTTGTGGTACGCTTCGTCCATGCGCTCGAGATCCATGCGGTCCAGCTCCTTATCGTCGTCCTCGTTCCGATTGAGCATGTGGGCAGGCATTTGGTCGGTTGCAAATGGCTGCCCTGGCCATCCTTCACGGAGCAGCTTCGAAGGCACAGGCGTGATCTCGGAGCTTTCAATGTTCTTGCTGATCACTGTCGCGGTCTCCACAGCGCGGCTGAGATCGCTGTGGTAGAGCGTGACTTGCTGGTTACGCGCCGGACACCGGTGGTACAGCGTTTCCAGGTACTTGCCTGTGAGCTCGGCTTGTTGTCTGCCCATTTGGGAGAGTACTTGGTCCGCATCCGATACATTCTTGGCGTGGGCGTTGATGTAGTGGCCGTGGCGCACGAGAATGATGTGGGTCATCTTTGGTGGGATCGTGTACACGAGTCCGCCTCGCTTCACAGGCCGCTGTGGTCGGTTGACTGCCAGGCCCGCCATTTCTTCTCGTTCCTGACGTCTCGAATGAGCTGTGGTGGTCTCACCAGCAGAATAAGTTGCTGCGTTTGTTGAGGCCGAATCTGCGGTCGAGTCGGCCAACTCTTTGACCCATGAAGATTGGTCTTCACTCGAAGACGCCGTGAACGTGTAGGATTTGGAGCGAGAACTCTCGTCATTTGTTGCCTTCAGGGTGAAGCTGCGGCTGGGGACGCGAGGATCGTATATCAACTTCATCTCCCCGAGAATCAACTGGATGGAAGAAGGGCTGTCCGCATCAATCTCGATAACGCAATGGCGGGATTGACGGGCGATGCGGCAGTTGACCTAGCAAGCAATGCAAGAGGTCAGTCAGCCACAGGAGTTCGTACCAGATACGTTCGCACATTTGATTTCCATACCTTGCCGAGTGATTTCCGTACACTGGGAGATCCAGCGTGTTCGATGTGTTCGATGACCGTTAGTTTGCCATCGTGCATCACGAACGAAGACATCGAGTCAGCGGAGCGTCGCTTTTGGAGCGTGGGGCTCAATGTCTGGGATGTGTTGGTTCGCTTGCGGGATGCCGAAGTTGTTGATGACGGTGTTTCCCGGTCCGAGCGGCTACGAGGAGAGCCGTCTTTTTCCCGCCGCTCTGCCGTGGGTACGGGTCGTTGTAGTCTCACTGGTGTGACGGTGGAGGTCGCGATAGCTAGCTCATGACGCCTACAATACCGTAATCCACGTCAGCGATGTGTGGGTCTCCTTCCACATCAATCAGTGAGCGGATCACGTACATGACCTGGGTCTTGAGCGAGTCGGTGGAATCGACGCGGCGCAGTGGAGGAGAAGACGGGGAAGCGGCTTCGACGCTCGGCATGGTCGAAGACATGCGGCTGTGCAATCACTACTGGTGCGAGTCCGAGTCGTTGTACCTGCAACATCAATCATGGAAAATCATCAGACATTCGCTCGTATGCGGTGGGATATTTATATACACGCATGCACACATCGCTGCATTGCTCTGTACACGCCACGCACATACACCGACTGAGAGAAGAGCAGAGAGGAGAGAAGAGGGGATAAGGAAGTGAAGTGATGCGGTCGGTGGGCAGATACAAAATCTTAGCCACGACCACCAACCAACAGTGCACCGTAGCTGCTCGCGTGGATGGATCCCGTCGCCTCGAGCTCACACACTCACACACAGAATGAGCACGGAACACGTCGCAGTTTGCGCCAAACTGAGACCGTGACGGGGGCGAACTGTGGGTGGCGCCGTCCGTCCGGCGGTGGAGCCATGTGAAGATCCAGCGCGCCGCTGGCTTCCTCTGCGTCTGCGCGTCCGATCACAGGCGGAAGAAGGGTCTTCCGTGGTGCCATCCATCTGCACTTTTACGGTACCGGACCACATCGCTTCAGTCCGAAAGGACAGACACACAGGGTCCCATGCTGGCTCCTCCCGGATCGTCAAACCCGCTCCTTGAGGCATCCTCTCTCCCTCTTTCTCTCTCTTCCAGTCGCTCTCTCCGTCACCACACATCTAGAACATGACTTACCCTTCGTCTCTCGCTCTGTCTCGCGCTTCGTTTCTCTCAATGAGGTGGTGTCTTGAACTGTCCTTCCCTCCCGTCAAGCTCGTGGCTGCGCAGCTTCCGTTCTGGGCTCGGTAGCTTGATGCCGCGTCGACAGGTTCGGTGTGTAGTGTACAGTAGTGCGGTGAGGAATCCAGGCGCGGCCAGCGGATGTTGGACGCGTGTGGAGTCTGTCTGTCTGTGGATACTTCTGCGCTTATGGAGAGATACCCACGGACACTGCAGTCACGTCGGGCGGAGCGGCGCATTCACCACAGGAGCCGCTCGACAGCCAGCGCAAGATGCCACCAACAGATGCTGCGTGCTGAGCGAGACTCGCGTCAAAGGCAGCAGGTGAGTCACATCCCAAGCTACCTCTTATAAACAGCACCCTCCCAAACCCATTCAATCACAAAGGTCGGTTCGCGTTTACAGTAGCCTGTGATAAGTGATATATGGGTGGAAGATGATATGTGCCGGAGCAGTCGGTGGGTTCTCAGATCGAAGAGAGAGCCAGCCTGCAGGAGCCGTCGCGGGTCCGCACCTGCCACAACTGATGGCTTGGGCCTCCCAGCGCCAAACTGGTGAGCACGAGTGATGACCGAAGTTGAAGTTGATGGTCTCTGCTAATCGACGTGGCACATCAACCGTATCCAACTCCACTGCTGCTCTTCCTCTGACTGGATGTACATACAGACTGTACAGTACTTCTCTAGGGCCGTGCGTCTGGCTCGTCCTGAGCTGAGCTGCTCGTCCAGAGCGACTTCATCGCCATCAGAAAACCCGACGGTGGAGGCTGGGCGTGGAATGCATCGCCTCGAGATGGGACTGCAACCGTGTGGATCGGCGATGGGATGAGTGTATCAATCAGCAGAGGTAGCTCTGGAGATGGGGTCGGGCGGCCTGTGATGCGAGCAGGGAGAGTCCCAGTGAGAGTCGCAGTCCCGTAGCCGTTGCTGTCGGTGTGGGCCGCTTCGCTGGCTCGGAAAAGCACGGTGCCAGCACCGGACACATGGACGTTAGCTTCTCGAGCCAGGATGTCTCGAGTGTCCACGGTAGCCTTTCCAGCGACGGAGATGCGAGTCACGTTAGCCAGTGCGTTTTTAGATGCGAAGCTGGTTTCCGAGCAGCCTTCGGCAGAGGCGTTCACGTAGTTTGCATGCAGTTCCTTCTGGGAGATGACATCGATAGTGCCTTCGCCACTTGTGGTGAACGAGAACTGGTCACCTCGGAAGTACTCGGTGTTGATCTTGATGGAGCTCTCACCAACTGCAGTAGCACTGAGCATAGCCATTGCTTCGATCTCTGCTGCCTGGATCTGGATCTTGCCGAAGCCAGCAGTCTCCATCTTGATCAGTGGGGCTTTGAGCTTGCCCGCGATACAATACAGTGAGCCGACTGCGGTGATTTTGGCGTGGAAGCGATCGCGCACGGTAACAGTCGGGGCAGTGAACTGGATGACGCCTCCGTGGGGCTCCAAGGTGAACGAGTTCACGTTCAGGTCCGTGTTCGACGTCACAAAGACTTTGCACTCGCCGGCTTGATGGATGTGAATGTCAGCGTACGGATCATTCACAACCAAGGTCCGGTCTTCCAAGACGATCTGGCCGCAGCCACGAGCTTCAATCACTTGCAGTGCAAATGCTACAGGTAGAAAGATCTCCACAAGCACTGCTGAGCTCTTGGAAGGGTGAGAGTAGATCTCCAGACCCGTGTCACGGTGCACCCGCACGTCAATCGCTTCCACTGCTTGGCTTGTCGTCGACGTCACCCTGACGCCCGCTACTGCATCCTCCACGAAGCTGACAAATGTTAGAACGGATGCCTCGAAGATGAGATGGTCCACGACGGGCGGCACTTGCGCAGTGGGTCCCTGTAGAATCTGGTGGAAGCGCTGAAAGCGACACTGCCCTTCCTGGGTGACCTCCTTGATCGCCAAACTGTGGAGATGAATGGCCATGAGCGGTGACGGCTTGTGCTGTCGTAATACACTCATTCTGCGTGGTTTGCTGTGGTTAAATCGACCTCCGGAAGCGAGAAGAAGGAATGGAAGGAAGCGCGAGGTGCTTGGCGTGTTGGGCGCATAGATGCGAGGCCATTGAGAAGCTCTTCAAAGATCCTGGATGGGTTCAGTTTGCATGCGTACTTAGTGGAAATCCAACAAATTTGGGTGCGTACTTAGGCCAACGAAAGCTCCAACAAAAACCCAACAAGAAACGCCAACAAAAAAATCATGACGCACGAACATGACGACGACGATTGCGGCGATGAATTCGTTGGATACAACGAATGGGCTATCGCGACGCTCGGCGTGGAGCTGTTTACGGACTTTGTGTACGACTACGACGACGGAGAGCGAGGCGTGTTCGTCGCGGAGGACATCGCGCCGCAGACCCGCGTTGTGAGCGTGCCGTTCGCGTCGTTATTGACGCTGGAGTGGCTTCAAGAGAAAGCGATCCAGGGCCATCCCGTGTACTCGACTGTCGCGATCTTCCGGCAGCTTGTGGAGCAGCCACGCAGTGGATGGGATCCAGAGAGCGAGGACGATTTGTTGGCGATGGCGCTGTTGTACGAGCGGTTCATAGGGAAGGAGTCGTCACGCTGGTATCCACATCTTCAGCTTCTCCCCAAGAGCTACGACAACTTGCTGTTCTTTTCCCACGAAGAGCTCCAGGCGTTGAAAGGCAGCAACGCGTTCTTCCTCGCGCAGCAAGTGCAGCGCAAGGTCCAAGCCGACTATGAGCGATTGAGTGAGGCTACGATCCCAGAGATTCAACGCACATCAAGGGCCACCGCATCATCGGGGATGGATGAGGAGACGCTGCGCAAGTGCTTCTCGTTGGAGCAGTATCAGTGGGCGTTGTCCACGATCTGGAGCCGCTTTGTGTCGCTGCGGATGAAAAGCGGAGGCTCGTTACCCGTGCTCAAGGCGATGGCGCCTGTGTTTGATATGCTCAACCACGATCCTCACGCCGAAGTCTCCCACGGATACAACAAAGACTCTCACGCGCTCGAAGTCGTCACGCACCAGCATGTCGGTGCAGGTACACAGCTGTGTATCAACTACGGCGCGATGTCCAACCACAAGCTCATCACGCTGTACGGGTTCGTGGTGCCCGAGAATCCGTTCGACACGATCGACTTGTGGATGCCCATGGATTCAACAGCGACTCCACTGTTTGAAGTGAAAGCCCAGGTCTTACGAGAGCTCGGGATCGACCATGAGACAACAGCGTTCGAGTTATCAGCGGACGAAGACGATTTGGACCAGACGCTGTTGTTGACTGCTCGTGTGGTGGCGTTGGAGTGCGAAGATGAAGACCAGCTACTGGAATATGTGGGGGAAATCAAGTTTGGCGAAGTGGTGAGCACCCAAAATGAAGTCCGAGCGTTGAGTTCACTCATCTACACGCTGGAGGCGACACTGGCACAGTACGAGACGGCTGGCGAGGAAGACAAAGCCTACAGCGGCAACGCAGTAGCAGTCGATGAAGTGCATACCCGGCATTTGTGGATGGCGAAGACGGTCTGCGAGAGCGATCGAGCCATACTCGAAAGCACCATCGACCAGCTCAAGACGATGCTGTGGCAGGTGCTACAAGAGCTCAAGGCTTCGCAGGAGTGAGAAGAGATAGAGAGGGGAAATGCGATGCGTTTCTATTCGTTTTCTGACAACCGTCTATTCACGCTACGGTGAAGCGGCTTGGATGCAAGCTGTGTTCATGGACACGCTGGAGTCTTGAAGAGCTTGATGTGCTTCGCACTCTTGCCCTGGACAAGCACTTCGTCGCCCGAGGCTGAGAACGTCACGCGCTTGATGGCGTCTTCGAAGGCATTTTCGATAGTCGCATACTCAGTGCCCGTGGCGGTCGCGATGAAAATGAGCTTACGATCACGCGCAGCTACCAGAATCTAAAGCAACCATCGCGATACAGTACATCCTGTCAGTTCAACACATTTTGGGAGAGTGGAAACTACCACAGTACGCTCACCTTTCCGTTTGGAGTCATATCCAACGCGTGGAGAGCCTTCTTCTCACTGGTCTCGAAGGCCTTGATGAGACGTGGGTCTTCCATTTGGGCGTACCGCACTGAATACTCAACAGTGTCAGCTTGATTCAACAAGACAACAGCACTAGGATGGGTATGAACATACCGTTGATGTCCCACAGACGGATCGATCCATCCTTGCAGGTCGTGACGATACGGTCCACTGGAATAGTCTCCGAGCCGTTGAACGCCAAGTCAATGATGCCCGTCTATAAAACACCCCAACATTAGCTCAGAGACTGACAGGGTACAGCTCATGCGGTGCGAGACTACTCACGCGGTGGCCGTGCAGCGACATGATCTTGTTGGCCTTCTTAAACATGCCGTTTTTCTCACGCGTGATCTCGAAGATCTTCACTTCCGGCGTGTAGGCGGCCACAGCGATATAGCGGTTGTCCTTGGACGCCACGCAGTGGTAGTTGGTCACTTGGTTGGTGTTTACGACCTGCAGCAGCTTGCCGTTCGAGTCCCAGAACTTGACGTCCGTGTCCGAGTCGCCAGCACAGGTCACGATCGTCGCCCACTGGCCAATGTCGTTCATGAGGATCGAGTGCACGTCCTTCTTGTGCTCCGCGCTGAACTCCTTCACGAGCTCTGGCTTCACCTTCAGTTTCTCTGTGGATGTATACACAAAAAAAGTTAGGTTGGGCTTAGTGTCGAAGTCAAAATACTATACACGGGAACACGTACGATAGAGCTTGACGAGACCATTCTGCGTCGCCACGACCAGCGTACGTCCATCCGAGCTGAAGTTGAGCGCTGTCGCGTGGTCGTATTCGAGCGTGATCTGGTGCGGCTTAGCCTTTGGGTCGTTCAACGCGTCGCGCAGGAAAACGCGAATGATGCGGTCCGTACTGGCAGTCGCGATAAAGCGGCCATTCGGACTGTATGCGGCGGACGTGACGGCAAACTTGTGGCCCTTTAACACGTGCTGAAGCAGAGGGTGGCTAGTGTCGATAAACTCGCTGCTGGTGTCGCTGGACGCGCCCTTCTTCTTGAGCTCGGCGGTGATATCCACCTTCTTGGGCTTCTGCTTCTTGAGAAGCTGCTGCTGTCGCTCCAGCTCCTCCTGCTCGCGCTTCGCCTTGGCCACACGCGCAGCCTCCTCCGCTTTCTGCTTCTCCTGCTCCGTGTAGAAGTAGTACGCTCCCGCGACGCCCACAAGCAGCGCAATGAGCACAAGCAAAGAGTCCATTTTCACTGCGGTTGTCTCAAGGATCTTCCGCGGTTGACACGCAAAGGCCATCTAATGTTGCTTGGTGTGTTATGTTGCGTAGGATGTGTCACGTTGCACGATGCAGATGTAGCGCGACTCCTCATGTTGCCCCAATTGGCGGTGGGTCACGCACTGTTCACGTCAACGCTTTGCAAAACCGGGTGATGACTCGGGTGCGTTCTTCAACATCCGCCATAAGCTAATATCCACTTCCTAAGTTCGCACCCATCATTAGCTTCTCAGTGTTGACTGGATCATGAATACCTCTACGAATAGATTAACGTATTGGAGTGAGCATCACTTGTGTTGGTGACCTCTTGGCGGGCAACAGCAACGCATTCGCAAAGTTGATCAAAGACTCACAAGCAAGCATGAAGTTCAGCGACGTTGTCGGTATTGTGACGGGCGGCGCGACGGGTTTTGGCCGTGCCTTCACGGAACGCGTGCTGGAGAACGGCGGCAAGGTGCTCATCACGGATGTGAACGTGGAGCAGCTCGAGATCACAGGCAAGGAACTCGCGGCCAAGTTTGGCAAGGGCAAGATCGCGTGGACCCACCAGAACGTCGTGGACCCGGACTCGTTCCACCGTGTGTTCGACCACGCCAGCAAGTACTTTGAGCTGCCAGTGAATGTGCTGGTCAACAACGCCGGTATTGCCGGTGATATGTCGTACTGGAACGAGGACGCCCCGCGTAACTGGGAACCGGTTATCACCATCGATTTGACGGCGCTGATGCGCGGCGCGCAGGTCGCAATCCAGCAGTTCAAGAAGACGCTTGGTGGTAAGGAAGGTCTGGTTGTGAACCTCGCCAGTGTTGCCGGTCTGCACGGTGTTTTCTTCTCGCCAGAGTACTCTGCTGCCAAGCACGGTGTGATCGGCTTCACGCGTTCGTGCTACCCGCTGAAGCAGCAGGCGAACATTCGTGTCGTCGGTCTTGCGCCAGGCTTTGCGGAGACTGCGATGGGCCGAGCTGCGGAGGAGAACGTGCCAGAGCAGACCGCTGCTATGGGCGGTCTGGTGCCAGTGATCAAGGTCGTGGACGCGTTCCAGTTGGCTGTCGAGGACGACACCAACCCAGGCCGCATCATCCGCATCGTCAAGTCCGGCTTCGGCTACTACCGCTTCCCAGGCGACAAGCAGATCTACCCGAACGCCAAGCTCTAAAGCAAGTACGCAGCCTCCAAACAAACGCAGGGCGTCCATCAATATGCATGTAAGCTGTCTGTATGCGTTGCCCCCTGCATACCTTTCCCAGCAGCTCCTGAATGTGGACAGCGTCCAAAGTGTTCACGTCAACAACGATGATTCAGAACCTGTTCTTCAACATACTCTGTAAACGAATACCCGTGGTCTAAGTTCGCTATCTGTGCAGCCATTTCCATAAACATTGGGTCTCTCGACCTTCATAAATGGATAATGTCAAAGCGTTCCATTGCGGAGCTGCTCGTATGGTGCAGCACCAGAAAGCCATTCCCCATCTTGACAGGCAACACCACCACACGCGATCATGAAGTTTAGCGACATTGTAGGCATCGTGACGGGCGGCGCTGCGGGCTTCGGCCGTGCATTCGCTGAGCGCATTCTCCAGGACGGTGGCAAGGTGCTCATCACGGACGTGAACGCCGAGCAGCTCGAGGTCACGGCTCGCGAGCTGGCAGCTCAGTTTGGCAAGGACAAGATCACATGGACGTACCAGAATGTCGTGGACTCGGACTCGTTCCACCGCGTGTTCGCTCATGCGACCGAGTTCTTCGGCCAGCCAGTGAACACGCTCGTGAACAACGCTGGCATTGTCGGCAACATGACCTACTTTAACGACGACGCGCCTCGTGCGTGGGAGTCGGTCATCAACATTGACTTGATCGCGCTGATGCGCGGTGCGCAGGTCGCTATCCAGCAGTTTAAGAAGAATCTCGGGGGCAAGGAAGGCCTGGTCGTGAACATTGCCAGCGCTGCGGGCCTGTACGCGACGACATACTCGCCGGAATACGGTGCTGCGAAGCACGGCGTCGTGGGCTTCACGCG
Organism: Pythium brachiatum; assembly: GCA_023337615.1. Lineage (NCBI taxonomy): Eukaryota > Oomycota > Peronosporomycetes > Pythiales > Pythiaceae > Pythium > Pythium brachiatum. The sequence goes on along the minus strand of JAADXI010000762.1, from coordinate 3,812 downwards.
CTCGTGCTACCCGCTGAAGAAGGAAGTCAACATCCGTGTCGTCGCGCTCGCTCCAGGTTTCGCCAAGACTGCTATGGGAGATCTGGCTGAACGCGTGCTGTCAAGCTACGTTGCTGACATGGGTGGAGTCATGGATGTCAGCAAGGTCGTCGATGCCTTCGAGCTGGCGGTCCAGGACGAGACCAACCCAGGTCGAGTCATCCGCATCGTGCTCAGTGGCCACGCATACAACCGCTTTCCCGGTGACAAGCAGATCTACGCAAACGCCAAGCTCTAAGCTATGCAGACCCCGTGGTTACGCAGACTCGAAGAGCTAGTCAAATTCAATGCTAGTCAAATTCAAAGAATGTAAGTGGAGGTTTCAATCCCTAGCCCACAGAAATCTCACCGTAATACCCATGCAAACGAGGTGAATGCAATGCATGATCTTCCTGGGACGTTGCCTTTCCCGGGCCAACACTGGAACGGACTCCGTTCCAGCGTTACGGGGGCCTTGATCGCGTCTGGTTCTGGAAAGCGGGCTCCTGATCTGTTCACGTCAACAGAACTTGTATTCAACTGGTCCTTTGCTTGTGCGGCACCTGATCACGCGGGTTCTTCAACGTACTCCATAATGTAATACCTACATCGTAGGTTCGCTTTCTAAATCCTCCCTTCCCCGGTACAAGACTGCTAACCTACCTGTATAAACGTATTCGTAGTGAACTGTCATGGCTGAGCTTTTCGAACGATCAGCTCAAGCACCAGAATGCTAAACCATTTCCAATCTTGACAAGACACGGACAAGCGCAACCAGAAGATGAAGTACAGCGACGTTGTGGGCATTGTGACGGGCGGCGCTGCGGGCTTCGGCCGCGCGTTCACGGAGCGCATTCTCCAGGGCGGCGGCAAGGTGCTCATCACGGACGTGAACGTCGAGCAGCTCGAGATCACGGCCAAGGAACTGATCGCCAAGTTCGGCTCGAGCAAGATCACGTGGACGTACCAGAACGTCGTGGACTCGGACTCGTTCCACCGCGTGTTCGACCACGCCGCCAAGTACTTCGGCACGCCGGTGAACGTGTTGGTCAACAACGCTGGAATTGCCGGTGACTTGACTTACTTCAAGGAGGACACGCCGCGTGCCTGGGAGTCGGTCATTGACATCGACCTCACGGCGCTGATGCGCGGCGCGCAGGTCGCGATCCAGCAGTTCAAGAAGACGCTGCGTGGCAAGGAAGGTTTGGTTGTGAACCTCGCCAGTGTCGCGGGCTTGTACCCAGTCACGTACTCGCCAGAGTACGCGGCGGCCAAGCACGGTGTCGTGGGCTTTACGCGTTCGTGCTACCCGCTCAAAAAGCAGGCCAACATCCGTGTTGTTGCTCTTGCACCTGCCTTCGCCAAGACTGCTATGGGTAACCTGGCCGAGGAGCTGATCCCAGACCAGACTGCTGCCATGGGCGGTATCATGGAGGTGAGCAAGGTCGTGGATGCGTTCGACTTGGCGGTCCAGGATGAGACAAACCCGGGTCGCATCATCCGCATCATCCAGAACGGCCACTCGTACTACCGCTTTGCGGGCGACAAGGCGATCTACCCGAACGCCAAGCTCTAAAGCTATTGAGCGCTGGTGTAGTCGACGCGGCGTTCGGTCCGTGTGTGTAGTGTGTGCGTTGCTCAGTTGCCCTCCTCTCGTGTTCCACTGATCAAAATCTAATGAAAAAATGAGGCACTCAAACTTGTGTAAAAGATCTGCATTAGTGGATGTCGTAGGTATCTAGAGAAACGGAGCAAGGCTCGATCTTTAGCTCCCTGCTACTAGTAGTAGAAGAAGCGAGTAGTACGAGAGGACAAGTCCACCAGGACAACTGGAACGAACGGGGCGGCTTCCTTCTGGATAAATAGAATACAGGAGCACGCCGAGTCGTGAACGAGAACTCGTTGGACTGGTCTCGGGTGGGGTGGGGGGGTGGAAATGTGTATGATGTGCCTGCGACTACTGCGTCTGTGTTTGGGTGGGTGTTCTAAAAGTCCGCAAACGGATCCTTGCCGTTGTAGACCGGCACAATCGCGTCTTCACACGAGTCCGGGTACGGGTCAAAGTTGGACGTGTCGTTCGCAGTGCCCACCTTGGGGATGATCGGAGCAGCACCCTTTCGTGCCAGAAGGTCTTCCCAGCTCACGCCACCGAAGAACTTGTGCTTCTTGATGTCCTCGACGCCGTTCTTCAGACAGCCATATCGCTTGGTCAGGTCGGCCGTGAGCAATCGCTTGATCAGCGCCTTGGCATTACGATCAAAGAACCGAGGGAAGTTGAGCTTGCCCGAGAGAATCTGCTGGTAGATGCCCATTGGGTCATCGTCGCAGAATGGCGGCTGGCCCGCGAGCATTTCGTACATGAGAATGCCCAGTGTCCACCAGTCCACGCCCTTGCCGTGGCCCTTGTTCAGCAAGACCTCGGGTGCGATGTATTCCGGCGTACCACACAGCGTGTAGGTCTTGAACGCGACGCGCTTGGCAAAGCCAAAGTCCGTGATCTTGATGTAGCCTTCCGAGTCCAGCAGCAAGTTCTCGGGCTTGAGATCACGGTAGATAAAATCTTGGCTATGCAAATACTCGAAGATCGACACGACCTGCGCAGCGTAGAAGCGCGCGGTGTTGTTGTCGAAGCGGCCAGCTTTCCGCAGATGCGTGAAGAACTCACCGCCGATCACGTACTCGAGCACCATGTACAAGTACTTGGTATCCTGGTATGTGCCCGCCAAGTTGACGATGAACGGGTGGTCGAGGCAAAGCAGGATCGACTTCTCGGACAGCATGTGCTCCACCTACACGACAACATCAATCACAACGATGATTGTCAGCTCCATCAATCAAACGAAAAGATCAATCAGGATCGGGGACTGATGAATGTACCTGTTGTAAGCGGATGATCTCGGCCTTCTTCAGGATCTTGATCGCCCAGTACGAGCTGGTGCCCTGATAAATATCAGTTGTTAGTCTCCTGAATCAAACATCCACCAATCCAGTCTAAAACGGCATACCTTGTGTGTTGCAAAGCGCACGCGGCCGAACGAACCAGTACCGAGTGTGACGCCCATGTCAAATTGCGAGGCGTCCAAGTGGCCGACGAACTTGTGGTTCTTGCTGTTCGTCGAAAGCGTCGCGGGGCCGGAGCCGGCACTGGAGGCAGCTGGCGCAGCCATGTCGGAAGCGTCTCTTCTCTATCGATCGAAGCGTTTGATGCTGAGCTGCCCACTGATGGATGAGCTCCTCGTGCGTCGGAGAGGGACTTGACTTTCCGGGTCTATCGCTCGACCCAGTCTATTAGTCGTCGTCGGTCTATCCGTCGGCCTGGTCTATCGCTCGATGCTCCAGGCTTTAGACTTTTAGACTACGGCGTCCGTTTCTTCCCGTCTCGTCCAATTCGTTTCTTTTCCTCTTCGGCTCTTCGACGATGGATGTGTGCGGGTGTGGGGAGCACCAGCGACGGCAAGAAGCCACTAGGGGGGGAGCTACTGCGTCTAAACTTAGATGGATCAGCAGCGCCGCTGCACAGGACCTGGTGCAGTTATCTTGAGCGCGCCGCGATCCATTCACTCACTTCCCACGAAGTCTAACTTTAGGCAGACCCGATACAAATAGAGTCGCCTCTCCTCTTGTGTCGCTTCACCCTGCCAGTCTCCAGACTGGTTGACGGTTAGACGTTCTGAGTAGGCCACGTCTCATTGGCCGCCGCCGATTCAGTCTATAGTTAGACGCTGTGGCATCAGACTGTTCAGGCCTTGCTGGCTCGAAGACTGCCTTCGCATCGAAGCTCGAAGAGTCCCCTT
>JAADXI010000761.1:0-15344 GCA_023337615.1 Pythium brachiatum | reverse complement strand
TGGACCAAACTTTGCGGATGCTGCGTTCATCAACGGCGGCTTGATCCGCAGTGATAAGATCTACCCCGCCGGGCAATTCACGCTCGGGGATGTGATCGCGTGGTCGCCTTTTGGCAACATACTCGTTGTGTTTGAGACGGACGGTGCGAGCGTGAAGAAATTCATAACGAGCCAAGCTCTTCTCGGCTGCGTTGCTGGCTTTGCTGCTCCAAGTGGATCGTACGTGCAGCCTGGTGGAATCAAGTACGTGTTCAACTGCACAGGGTCTCAACAAGGAGAGCTCATGAGTGCCGAGTGGTTCCAGCACCCGACGTTCAGTGGTCCAGTGCAGGACACGGACGTCCTGAAGCTCACGATCACCAACTACATCTTGGCCAACAACTGGGCCGCTGTTCCTGGGCTCACGATCACCAAGACGCTGGTGAGTGACGCCGAGTCGATCCGCATCGACGCTGCGCTCGAGAAGTTTGTCAAAGCACTGCCGGACGCGAACTTGTGCTACAAAGCCCAAGGCCGATCGGTTGTGTCGTATCAGATACCCTCGAACTTCAATCTGGACATCCATTTGGACTTTAGGTACCGTTCAATTTTTGAGGAATCAAATCGTGATACTGATTCAGAATTCAGAACGAGCGCCCATCCTAAGTGCACCCACGCTCGGACTAGTGGACCAGATCAAGCCCTCACTGCTGCGCGAAATTTCTCCATTCGCCGATCTGCCTCCAGACAAACTGATACTCATGCGTCTCTACACGTCCGTCGTTCTCTTGCTGCTCTTCGTTGCGACTCTCATCTCGACAGCGTCAGGTGGCCCAGCGGGACTTCACGTACGAGTCCGCGTCCACCACAAGGCCACGACTCCAGCACCGACGCCCACGGCAACTCTCACGCCAACGCCGATTGAACAAGATACCAATGCAAGCGAAGCGAAGCATATCGCATCGAGTCCCCACGACTCGATATGGCTGTCGCCAGTGCTGTGGGCTGCAGGCTGCGCGCTACTGGCCGTCGTTATCCTCGTTATTGCGCGGCTTCGAAAGTGAGCATATCCAAGATGCGAAAACCGCCATTCCAGTATCATCTTTCTAATTCTACGGCTTTCTTTTCCTAACCTCAGACCCCTTCGCACTGGCCATGAGACGAATGTGATGTTTCACGCTGCACGTATGCGTTCGACAGAAACGGAAGCCTAGCAGATTCGTAAATTGTGAAACCTCTGAGAAGGCATTCAAGCGACGAGACCCCGTGCCTCTCGCACAGATGTGCCTCGACTCGGTCCTGCTGGAACTCACACTCCCCCGCAACGATGGCGACACCGGTGATAGCAAAACAATGGCTTTTGCTGCTCCGTCGATTCGCGACCGCGCAGCTCACAACCGCAAGCCATCGTGACAACAAGAGTGGCTTTTCGCTGGAACCTGTGATCCTCCATATCGATGTGCGCTTCCCCAAACACTCCACACAAGTACCAAAGTTGCGCCAGGCGCTAATCCTTCTCAGCTTGGCGTCGCGAATCGACGTCAGCGTGTGGGCAAACATTCGACTAAAGACTCCCTATGACGTCGAGGAATTTCGTCAGCCGACGCAGTTCGTAGATCCGCAAATGTTTCGCGAGGAAGACTTGACACCGGCGTTTGAGATGGTGTTTCACAGCTATTACTACTGCGTGGCGTTTGAGCCGTGGCTGGAGAAACTGAAGATGCTGTTCGACGATGCTAACGACAACGCCGCGTTCCATCGTGCGAAAGAGCGCTTGCGCTTGGCGAATCAGTGGTCAAATCCTTCAGATCCAAGCCAGCAGCAAGTTCTCGTGTCGCTTCGTGTTGACTTCGTGGGGTCGAACCCGCCTATTGAAGCTCTTGTGTCGACGCTGGAGGCGATTTCTTCGTTGCGGTCAGCACGAGCGCCAGTGCTTCGAGTGAGCCACCTCGCTATTAGTGTTCGACAACTCACGGAAGCGTTCACAACTGCAATAGTCCGAATTCAAGCTCTCGGTATCGCTGTGCGTGCAGTGGACGTGGAAGACGCCGGCGTTTTGGACCACTTTGACCAGAATCTCTCGGTACTATGCAATTCAAACACTGTTGTGGGTGAAGCTGTAGGGCAGCGACCGTCCCTGGAAAAACTCACGCTCGGTTATGACGCCTACGATATGATTGCCGGATCCTTGGCCAAGGCTCTGCTCATGCGTGACCAAGCACCGATGAGTGTGGAGGTTGTCACCCACCGGTCCGACTATGTGGACTGGCGGCTAGTCTGTCGCGTGCTTAGCGTTGCGTCGACGAAAACAAAGGTGCCAAGCTTCCAGATCGCGATGCAGAACATGACACCGCCACGTGTACGAGCGTTACAGAGAGCGATGGATGTGGTACGGGCCTCGCCGCTATGCACTCGAGTGCGAGTAAACGTGGAGACGCGTGCTGGGAGGAAGCTTCTTCGAGCAATTGCTGTGAAAAACGTGGGTGTGTCCACGATTCTGTCAGCTATGATAGGGGCGAAGAACACGCTGATTATCTTGCCTAACGGGAAGATAGTGGGCGTACCAAGAGAAAGTGTGGTGGTAGTGACCACGCAACCAGCGGATTCAGAGCCAGCGAACGAAGTCGCGACGAATTCGCAGCTAGCCAACGTCCGCATGATAGTTGGACTGTGTGTGCCGGAAGGCATACCTACTCTTGTGGCGTTCCTTGGCCTCTGCTTCCCCGCTCACCTGGTGGCACTTGATGTGGAAGTTGCGATGGGGGCATCAGTCTCGGCAACAGACATTGCCACCATCTTGGCTATGTTCCCGCAGCTTCAGTGCTTGAAGCTGAGACCCACTGAGCTCACGAGAATGGACGTCTTCCTCGACACGTATCGCAGCGGTCGTTGCCAGCTCCGCACGATCTCCATTGACTCTGGACATATCGGATTCATCCCATTTTTCGACGAGATGGCGTCGCCAAGTTCCCCAGTAGTATACACGCTGAAGGAGCTCAAGATCGGATTTGCAGAAGATTCCGTGGAGAATAGCACGGCGTATCTGGGCGCCATCACAGCGATGCTGTCGCGAAACCAATTGCTCGAGTTCTTGGAGCTGGTGATCACAAAAGCCTGCATCTTACCAGTGACTGATATCGCGGCAGCACTCGAGCCATTCCATCGCACGCCGTTGCCGAAGGTCTCAGTTGTCCCAATACCACTACGAGCCAAGTTTGCGTTTCTCGGATCCATGGCAGTCCTGCAACGTGATGACAGAACGAGCGAGTCACCGTGGCGGGAGCGGCTGGATCGGGGAGTACTGGAGCTGATCTTGTCGTTTGCGAGGCCGTGTTTGGAGCGTATTGTGCATGTTCGATACGAAATGATGCGCGGAACTCGGATCGCGAACACCGGCGGACGAGGAACACTGTACACTTCGGAGGTAGACGATGAACTCGTGTCACTACAGAAATAATATATGTGGAGTGCTCTCACACAGTGGTGAGGTACATGTATTCTCGAGCGCCTAGACTTTCAGGATTGATCTCAAGTTCTAGCAAGTCTAGATTCTGTCAAGCAAGTAGGTCGGGGCGGCGTCGGCGACGAGGGAGTGGGAGTTGGGTGAGATCGTAGTTCTCGTCGAAGAAGCCGAGGAGTGCCTCATCGGAGACGATGATGATACGCGTAGGTCTCCAAATCACGAGCAGGACACGCGTATCTTGGTAATGTAAACGCGCTAACCCCACTACGCGATCCACGCGAAGGTTGATGCGTCCACCAAACACGCTTTGTTCGAGGATGAATCCTTCTTCTCTGCGTTCGCGTTCGCCTCGCCACATCACCGCAAGGTGACCCACCTCGTGAAAGACCGTCGCAGCAAGAAAAAACACGAGTCGGCGGAATTCGTGCTCTTGGTCTTCCGTGCGGAAGCCGCTGACCTCCCTGAGGCGGGTGGTGACAGCGTTGTTTACACACACGGTGTAGTGGTCACCGTTCGGAATCCAGCCTCCAACGTGGCTGACGCTTTGCCGAAAAACGATCTGCACTTGTTCGAGTTCTTCGTCGAGAGTATCTTCGATCACGCGGTTTCGAGTGCGAAAGTCGCTCCTATCGATGAAAACGTTGCGATCGCAATCACTTGCTCCATGAAATCCTCCGGCGACTGCGTGCGTAGCGGCATGCTGCAGCTGAAAGACGTGCGCACCTCGCGCAATGTAGACAGCCGTGACACGGATAGCCGAGCGTGGTGTTGTCTTCTGAAGCCGGCGAAACAATTGTTCGCTCGACAAGACTTGGATTGAGAAACCGGACGAGACAACAAACAAGATATTCAATTTCACGGTGTGCAGTCGTATGAAATGCTTGTCACAGCACATTTCGCCTTTACCAGAGGTACATTATGAGAGGTTTTTGTTGGACCACAACCAAGATTGAGAATAAGTATTCAATATCACGGTCAGCATCTTTAAGGAGTATTCGTGGAAATGCTTTCCGCCTTTCCCTCTATTAGTTAACAGAGTATAATCTACTCATTGGATAATTTAAATTCGTTTTGACCAATCACGAAAGATATTTTTCCTGGCATCGTGATCTCAAAAGGTCGTGGGATATCCTCGATCTCGCCGATATGCCGCTCGCGATCGCTTGGATCTCGCTCGCTGCCTGCTTCTCTTGCTATGATAACTTCGCTGCAAATGCCCTCACGGTGACGAGCCGTCGTGCGTGTGTCTTCGAGGGTTTCTACGATGCTGGCGCGTCCACAACAACACCGTGTCCAGGCGCACTGCCGTGTGAATTGGGATTCTACTGCACGTACGTATTGCGCAACTCCTACTACGACACTGAGTGTGACTCTGAGTACTATTCACGATGGCTGTAGTGGCGGCAAGAGATACCCCTGTCCCGCTGGTGTGTACGGCGACGAACCTCAGCTTCGGACAGAGGCGTGTTCAGGGACGTGTCCCGCTGGCTTCTATTGTCCTGTTGGGACGTCCGAGCCAACCGCATGCGGTGGCGCCGACGTCTTCTGCCCTCTCGGTTCGGTGGCTCCTCTACCAGTTCCTGACGGCTTCTACTCCATCGGGATGACGGCTCAGCGTCGGGACCGTGTGGTTCCGTGTGAACAAGGCTCCTACTGCTCCGCTGGCACCAAGTATCCTTGCCCCGCAGGCACTTACGGATCGACGACCCAGTTATCCACGTTAGCCTGTACAGCACCATGCCCGGCAGGTCAGTATTGTCCAGAAGGAATTGCGCAAGCAATCGCGTGCCCAGCTGGGACGTACGGTTCTCGCACGGGCCTGACAGACTCAGCTTGCTCAGGACCGTGTCGCGAAGGCTACTACTGTCCACAAGGATCGATATCAGCCACTTCACGGCCATGTGGAGTAGGGACGTACTGCTCTCAAGGGAGTGGATCACCAAAGCAGGCGACTGAGGGGCAGTACGTGATTAATGGAGACTCCCATGTCGCAACACGGGCGCTGCCGTGTCCGCCAGGGTCATACTGTACAAGCGTTGACGGCGCCGCGGAGCTGTGTCCACCAGGAACGTATGGGGATCGTTCAGGGCTCGAGACTTCGGCTTGCAGTGGACTCTGTTCGCTTGGGTATTACTGTCCAGAAGGCAGTACGAGTACAACGGCAGTCGAATGTGGCGGTCCCGACGTATTTTGCCCCAAAGGATCCCCAGTTCCCATTAAAGCCTCTCGTGGTTACTACACAACCGGCCGACTTTCGCAACTAGCGAAAAACCAAGACCCAGGCGACGCAACAACTCGTTCTGGTCAGCGGACGTGTGAACCAGGCCATTACTGTGTGGACGGCGTGCGGATCCCATGTCCAGGGGGTACGTTTGGCGTGGTATTCGGTCTTGCTGACCCAAGCTGCAGCGGACTCGGCCGAGAAGGATACTACTGCCCGTCAAGGAGCATCGTCGCGACTGCTCGGTTGTGTGGATCCAGCGAGTTATATTGCCCGGAAGGATCGGCGACACCAACGCGAGTAGACAAAGGCTACTGCTCGATAGGAGGACCAACTGACGCCCAGTCACGAATTGCTCAGCGACAAGCAGGGCCTGGAGAGTTCGCGTTCCTGGGAACGTGTTACCCGTGCCATTCCGGTACCTACGGCTCAATGTACGGAGAAGTGAATCCAAGGTGCTCTGGCGATTGCCTACAAGGGTATTTCTGCCCTCCTGGAAGCTCCAGTCCGACGCAGAAAGAGTGCGGAGGCGCCAATGTGTTCTGTCCAGAGGGTTCCAAGCTCCCAGTGCCAGTGGATATCGGCTACTACACGTCTATTGACACCCAGGAGCTGTGTCCTCCAGGCAGATTCCGTGATTTCACGACCACAACTTCCCAATTTATCGAGCTCGCGACCGGACGGAGCCCAGTCAGCGTCAACTACGGCGACTACCTGTATCCACTAGCACAGTGTATACTGTGCCCTGCCGACACCTTCAAGCCCGCGTATCGTGACGACTCGACGCTCTGTGTCTCGTGCCCGACGCTGGTGGCGACCAGCTCAAGCGATCGTCGCTCGTGCGAATGTTTCCGTCTCCCCGGTGGTGTTCCGTATGATTCAACAACGTATAAGCTCCATTTCAACGGCACATCGTGTGATCTCAAGCCGCTAAACTGGATCGAAGCTGCTCCCGTGGACGCCCAACTAAGTCTCTTCACACGATCCCAACAGTTTGCCTGTGAGAAGGGATTCTACTGTCAAAGCGGGATCCGCAAGCCGTGCCCAGCAGGTTTCTACGGAGACGCTGCGACTGAGACCCGATCACTATGCAGCGGCCAGTGTGCACCAGGATACTACTGCCCGCTAGCGAGTACCAACAGCTCAGCACGTGTGTGTGGAGACGCCAGTGTCTACTGCCCACGTGGCAGCGGCGTTCCTCGACCCGTAACACCCAGTTACTACACGATTCGATCCCCAAGCATAGCCCAAGGCTCGAGCGCGTCCGTAGTCGTGTCTAATTCTCTCAATGCATCGGCCAACGCTGAAATACGCGATGCTCAGCAGCAGTGCGAGCGTGGCTACTACTGTGTAAAGGGGACCAAGTTCATTTGCCCCGCTGGACGCTACGGAGACCAACTTGGAGAAATCTCTCCACTGTGTGCGGGTCTTTGCAAGCGCGGATACTACTGTCCAGCTGGCAGCGTCTCAGCATTGGAACGGGAGTGTGGAGGAAATGAGTGGATCTGCCGCACGGGATCACCAACACCTATCCGGATCCCACCAGGTTACTACTCGCTCGGGTACGGTGACTTCAGCAACACGACTCGGTACCATCAGCAGCCCTGCGAGCCAGGCTTCTTTTGTGTGGGCGGTATCAAGTACCAGTGTCCAGCAGGCACGTTCGGTGCGACCTTAGGACTACCTACACCTCAATGCTCGGGTTTGTGTGCTGCTGGATACTACTGCCCGTCGTATCCATGCACACCAAGTACAAGTGCGACACAAAACGAGTGCGGGAACTCGACAGTGTACTGCCCTGAGGGCTCGGGAAACTTCCCGCAGGTCGTCACAAGCGGCTATTATAGCGTTGGGGCTGGCGACAACACAGGCGATGCGAGGAACACGACGCGTACAGGGCAGCTCAGGTGTCCAAAGGGCTCTTACTGTCGTGGAGGTATCCGCATTCGCTGCCCAGAAGGCACATACGGAGACCGCGAAGGTCTCACAAGCACGCAGTGTTCAGGCTGGTGCCCAGCCGGGTTTTCCTGCCCACCAGGCACAGCCGACTTCAAGTCCAACCCATGTCCTGTTGGGACGTTTGCGATTGCAGGGAGTACGTATTGTATGCCTTGTGGTGCTGGCGGAGGCAACTTGCTCACTATCCCAGCGAGTTTCAATCTCGTGAGCGACGAATTGAAAGCCAGACCGTGTGTAGACAAACGAGAATGCTGCTTCTTTGGATAAACTCGATTAAAACGGTTTCTATGACGCTTGGATGCTCACACAAGCGTAACAGTGTCTCCGACTTGGGCCAGGGTCCCACCAAGCGTAGGGAAAATCACACGAACTTTGCCGGCTTTGCCAAACGGCTTCTCTATCTCGCCTTCTTCGGTGATCTTGTCCGCCTTTGCACTGACTAATACACGTACTGGTGAACCAGTAGCAGCTGCAGCACTCGCTTCATCAGTAAATAGTCCACTGACGATCACAAACGGATTGCGGCCGTCGGGAGTCGTCTCGCCCTTGAGCCGCTCGATCACACCTGACGCGCGGATGTTGTTCTTCTGCTCGTCTTCGTGAGGATGTGACGGTGGAGCTGATGATTCATCTTCGACGTCGTGCACTTCTAACACCTCTGGATATAGAATGCGGTCGTCTTGCAGTAGATTTCGTGCCGCTGGTTTGGACTTGGCAGTAGTTGTTGAGCTGGTAGGGGCTCCCTTTGCGATCGCTCGCTTGAGTGGACGAAACGTCGATAGCTTGATGAACCGCAGCACAATCGTCTCCCCACTCACAGGCAGAGTGCGGTTTTGACTGGGCATCAGCTCGATTCGAAACTTGCCGCTCTTTCCAAATGGTCCGACGATTTTCCCCAGTCGCTTCGCCTGCTCGAAGAGCACTGTAGTACCAGTGTACACTTGCCAGTCAACGTCCTTGGCAAACATATCTCGCGCCAGCACCTCATTCACTTCACCGTCTTTCTCGACTAGCTTGTCAACAGCACCAGTACGGGACTTGATGTTGCCGACTCTCAATTCTCCCAGTCGCAGTGATAGTGGAGCAACAACTTCGTGGCTTGAGCTAGTCACTTCGTCATCATCGTCCCACAGAACCGCCTGGATCTCACCATGGAACGCCAGTCGGCAGTGGAACTTCTTCGGATCCAAGTCAAGTCGCGCGCATACGACAATGGCTTTTGGCGGACAGATCACCGGTTGTTCAAACTGCAGCAACGCGAAGCCGTCAAACAGCGCTGGCTTGTCAGCCTCCACCCCATCGTGGGCTCCTGGACTCTCGATCTCTGGAACAGCTTGATAGATTTCACTTGGAGTGAAGCTACCAGACGTGTTGGGTGAGCCTTCGTGCTGCTTGAAGAACGTTGTGACAGCGATGACGGTCGTATGTCCGACTGTCACGTGGATTTTGCCGCCGCTTTTGCATTTGCCTTGGAACAACGCGACTTGGTGCACGGGCACAATGACTTGCTTGACAAACGGCAGACTTCCAGGCGTGATTGCCATTCCCCGCTCTACTAAAGATGCATCTAATCCGTTGACACGAAGAGCTACGCGGTCGCCCTGGATTGCGCGCGTCACAGATTGCTTGAACATTTGCATCGACTTGATCTTCTTCGTGACTTGCAGACCTGGTAACTCGATCTCATCACCCACTTGCAAGCTGCCCGATAGAAGTGTACCCGTCAGAATCGTGCCGTTGCCTTGGATGGAGAAACAGTGGTCGATAGCGTAACACAGGGGCTCCGAACCATCACGCTTGGGCACTGGCAGCGTCTCCCGGATCGCGTCCACGAGGCTGTCGATACCCACAGCAGCTAAGTGCGAGCCAGCAACGACGAGAGATTCTTCATTAGCTCCACTTGCAGGTGCCGCAGCGACTGGGATGATCTGGACACCGAGATTTTTAACTTGAGTTTTTGGAAACGTGAAATTTCGCTTTAGAAACCCGCGAATTTCACACTCCACTTGCTGGATCTTGGCCGCTCGCTGATGTTCTGGAATGAGATCAATCTTGTTCAACGCGATCACGATCTGCGCGTGCACTGCAAGCTCAGCTAGCAAGAGACTCTCGATGGTCTGGGGTTGGAGACCTTTCTGGATGTCGACGACCAAGAGAACCGAATCTATGATATGGACGCCACCCAAAATAGTCTTGAATAGGGATGCGTGGCCTGGACAATCCACCAACGTGATCTGTAATTCGGGACCATTCGGGACACTCGAAGGCAACCGGAAGGAGGAGAAGCCCAAGTCCAGCGTCATGCCGCGCTCTTGGCTCTGCGGGTGTTTGTCCAGTGCTGCAGTGGATAAGTGCGTACTCAGCACACGCACAATGTGCGTCTTACCGCTGTCGACATGGCCCAGTACGCCCACGTTCACGTTCACGATCTCTCGCGGCGCACGTGACCCCGAAGCTTCATCGCCCATGATTGATGGAGGGTTTTGTTGGTGGATTTGTTCGCCAACAATTCCGAATGTCCCTTGTTGGAGGCCATCATCTCTCAGAAGCAATATATGGGAAATGGGTGCCTCTATATTTCGATACCGGGGGTTAACACCGAGCATTTCCTAATCGACCATGAACGCCACCACACGCGACGCTCTACGACGCGGCCTTGAAGACTGGTACGAGCCTCTGCGCTCGTTCACAAAGCTCAAGGTCCACGCAGTCGAATATCCCGAGAGCATTGCGTGGATCGAAGTCCATGATCGCTCTGGGCTCTCTCCCACCACGACAACAGTACTCGAGGCAGTGGAGCTCATGGCGTATCTCGCTCGAGTGGACTGGACGCTATGGAGACAAGTGGCTGCGGAGATCTGGCCAGCCATAGACACTGAGCGAGCGGAAGCGTTCATGCTGCGGTCGTTCGAGGTTCGAGTGCGAGTCGAAGTCTGGAGTAGCACAGTCGAGAATTTCAACCAAGTCTGGGTCGCCTACCATCACACAGACGCGCCGTCGGAAGGCTTTTTGGAGATGAAGCAGTTGATGGAGGGGGCACACGCTGGCAGTGCCAGTGTTACGCCCGTACGCTTGTGCGTGACTGGACATCAAGTAGAGGAGACTCTCATGAAGGTTGGACAGCCTGTACTGGAAAAGTGCTCTCGAGAAGGTGACGCCACTCACCGCCAGGGCTGCGTCGGCTGTCTGTCCATTACGGAGCTGGACGCCAATACCATTTATGTCACCCCTGCAAGAGCGATACTCTGTCTATTAATCGAGCTGGCGCATCACGGGATCGTGGTCGAGAACCTCCGGTTGGACGACGACTTCCCGACTGACTGCGAAAAGGAGTTGTGGTCGAAGGCGCTATGGGGTATGTGGGGCGTTGGGAGATCATTAAGTACCACGCTCACCGCCACCGGAGCAACCAGCGCACGCATCCCCTGGCTGCAGAAACGCTTCATTGTGAGCACCTTCCTTGCACTCCACGCCAGCGATTCGATACAGACGCTCTCCGTCTTCAACCCGCTTTTCTGGCTCAGCGACTTCCGCACCGATGAAACGAGGCGCCTTCATTGGATGTGGTTAACGTACGCGGTGTTCCTTCGCATGCGCAGAGAGGCGCCGCGGCTTCAACACATGGAGATACACGTACAAGACCTGCGAGCGACCGACGTTGGGTCGATGAGGCAGCTCCTCGAGTCTCCATGTCCGTTGGCTAAGCTTCTCAAGGTCGAAGGTGGAACACCCAACGCTGCCGGCGCAGTGGAAACGATCGCCGCGTCACGCTTTTGTCTGCGCAAACCATCTATTGACTCCACCCACGTCGTCAGCGGTTGGCACTTCAGCCACATACCCGTGCTGGAGCGATCCGGGGATTGGTTGGCGGTGTTGTTGCCAGGCTGGGGCTGTGCATGGGTCCATCAACAAGACGTCGTCAAGTGTAACGCAGTAGCCGTCCCAACCGATCGCGTCGTGAGTTCCGTTCCCAGTCTGCACCTCAAAGATCTGTCGGATTGGTCGTTGGAGCCGGTCTCGGAATGGCTTCGCCTGGTTGGCCACGGTGTCCATCGACTGGAAGTGCTTGAACGCAGCGTAACTACACATCTGGATGCGTGGTGCCGCGAACTGTTCGAGATCTGTCCACTCCTGGAGATGCTGGAGATTCAAAATGGCTGCTTCGAGAGCTTGGCGGTGTTTGTGGATGCATACGACTCGGGAGTCTGTCGTCTGAAGCGACTCGTGTTGAGACCACAAGAAATCGATGATATCGACGCGAGCATGACGGAGTTGTTGGAAGCTATGCGTGACCCTCATCACGCCGCGTCGACTCACTTGAGTGAGTTTGTCTGCCAGCCTCGGGAGTCCCCAGGAAATATTCGACCTGCTCACTTGATTCTCGCCAAGCAAATGCTCGAGCAGAATCAACGCGTACGTGTGCTGGAGCTGGTTGGTCCGGTTGATGCCGCCGAATTCGAGTCCAGCATCCACGAGCTGGAGCTGTTGGACGAGACCAGCGTTGTCGTGCCCAGCCGCCTGGCGAAGCTGCAAAAGTTGGCGTTTCTCAGTGCCGTTTCGAATCGCCACCAGAACCAAGTTGTTCCGCGCAATTTGACAGAGCTTGGTGCTGACGTGGTGGCAGGGATACTACAGTTTGTTGGCGCCTGGCATGCTCGCCGTGTGAGTGCGACAATCGAGTACTGAAGTAACACAACATGCTGATTTGGCTTGCTTGTGAAATGTGATTCGGGACCATTCGGGACATTCGAAATGAGATGCCCAAGTCCAGCATCATGCCGCGCCCCTGGCTCGGTGGGTGCTGGTCTTGCGCTGCAGTGGACAAGTGCGTACTCAGCACACACACAAGGTACGTCTTACCGCTGTCGACATGGCCCAGCATGCCCACGTTCACATTCACGATCTCACGCGGCGCGAACGATCCAGAAGCTTCCTCGCCCATAATTGATGGAGGTTTTGCTGTTTTCGCCAACAATTCCGAATGTCCCTTGTTGGAGACCTCAACCTGTGAAAATGGGTACGTGGGAAACTGGTGCCTCTATAATGCGATACCACGGACATCTTCACCGAGCATTTCCTAATCGACCATGGACGCGCGACGCTGTACGACGCCGCCTTGAAGACTGGCGCGAGCCACTGCACTCGTATACACAACTAGTGACTCCAGCAACAGGAGACCTCGACAGCGTCGTGTGGATCGCAGTCAGTGATTTTTGTTGGCTCCGTCCCAGCGCGACAATTGTGCTTCTACTCGAGGCAGTGGAGCTCATCGCGTATCTCGCTCGAGTGGACTCGACGCTGTGGCGACAAGCTGCTGCAGATATCTGGCCAAGCGAAGACAACGAGGGGAGCGGAAGTGTTCATGGCGCGGTCGTTCGAGGTTCGAGTGCAGCTAGGCGTGTGGCTCAACGGAGCTGAGAAGTTCAAGCAAGTATGGGTCGCCTACCATCACACGGAGGCGCCTTCGGAAGGATATTTGGAAATGAAGAGAGTGATGACGAAGGCCCACACTGGCAGTGCCGGTATTACGCCCGTGCGCGTGCGCGTGAATGGAGTAGAGAAACTCATGACTCTGTTGAGGGGTTCTCCAGCCCATATTGGCAAACCGCTCTCTTGACGCCACACTATGCCAGGACTGCATCGGCTGTCTGTCTGTTGTGGAAGTGGACACCAACAACACACAAGTCACCACTGATGCAGCGACCGTTCGCCCACTGATCGACGCCATGGGATCGTGGTAACGCGGTCGGATTCGTCGAGCCGTTCCCGATTGAATGTGATAAAGAGCTGTTCTCCAGGGCGCTGTGGGGTGTGTGGGGCGTTGGAAGATCATCGCGTACCATATCACAGGGCACTGGAGCCACCAACGTACGCATTCATTGGATGGAGCAGCGTAACTTCATTGTGAGCGTCTTCCTCGCACTTCGTAGCAGCGATTCGATACGAACGCTTTCCGCTTTCGGCTCGTGGCAAGGGTCCACCTACTTCCTCTCTCATGAAAACAGGCGCCTCCATTGGATGTGGTTGGCGTACGCGGTGTTCCTTCGCGCGCGTGGAGAGACGCAGTTGCTTCAACACATTCAGGTACACGTCGCGGATCTGTGAGCGGCCGATGTCGAGTCGATGAGGCAACTAGTCGAATCTCCATGCCCGTTTGGTGCGCTTCTCAAGCTAGTCGGCGGGGGATATAACGCCGCCTTCGCAGTAGAAATAATCGCTGCGTCACGCTTTTTTCTACTCGACCCATCCACTGACTCCACCAACGTCGTCAGCGATCGGCACTTCCGCAACGTACCTGTGCTCAAGCGGTCTGGAGATTGGTTGGCCGTGTTGTTACCAGGTTGGGGCAGCCCGTGGGTCCGTCAACAAGACGTCGTCAGCTCCAACACTGCCGATCTCGGCGTCAGTTCCGTCCCCAGTCTGTACCTTATCGATCTGTCCTACCAATCGCTGGAGCCGGTATTGGCATGGCTTCGCGTTGTCGGCCACGGTGTACGCCGGCTGGAAGTGCGTGTTTCTTGCCAAGATACACGTCTAGATACGTGGTGTCGCCAAGTGTTCGAGAGCTGTCCACTCCTGGAGTCCCTGGAGATTCGAAATGGCTGCTTCGAGAGCTTGGCGGTGTTTGTGGACGCGTACGCGTCGGGGGTCTGTCGTCTGAAGCGACTCGCGTTGAGAATACGTACTTTTGATGCTAAGGAATATTGTGTCACGACTTATGCGGACTCTGAATACCCATTTGAGAATACGTACTATCGATGATATCAACTCAAGTGTGAATGAGTTGTTTAAGGCCATGCGTGAGCCCCACCACGCCGCGTCGACGCACTTGAGCGAGTTTGTCTGCCGGCCTTGGTTATCCTCGGTGAACTGATGTCCAGCTCACTTGGTTCTTGCTAAGCAAATGCTCGAGCAGAAACAACGCGTACGTGTGTTTGAGTTGAGTGGCTCCGTGGAAGCCGGTACAGCCGTCACTTTTGAGGCCAGCGTCCGCGAGCTTGACAAGCGGCAGAAGTTGGCATTTCTCAGTGTCGTTTCGAGTGGCTACCAGAACCAAGTGGTTCCACGCTGTATGACAGAGCTCGGTGCTGATGTGGTGGCAGGAATACTACAATTTTTGGGAACTTGGCGTGCTCGGCGTGTATGCGTGACAATCAAGTGAAGTACAATTGTTCTAGAGTCTGGAGACACCAATTTAATATAATACCTGCATTGGAAACTGATTGTAGTTGATTTGAGTCGTATTTTGTTGGTACTGCGTGTCTCTAAGCATCAAACTCAATCCATTTATTCCAGTGAGGAGTTCACTCGACTACTCTGCAACTGCACGACCCATGGCCGATCGGCAGCAGCGAAGTGCCAGATACGCCGCCGATATCAGTGCTTGGAAAATACAATCGAAAATTGTACTGCCCTGTGCAACCAGCCATAATAAATGATAGCAATTTGCTGACACACAATAATCAATAATCCAATAATTTACGTAATACTCAGACGTTTTTAGCCAATCATGATCAAGGATAAATCTGATTCTCACGATAACGGCCAGTCGCAACGAGAGAAAAGCTGAATTGCATCAAGTCTTTCCAGTGATCCTCCAAAGTACAGGTAGAAACGTACAATACACTTATTACGGAGGCAATACCAGTTTATACTGAGGCTCGGTGAAGACCAATAATCAGTTATTAAATAAATAAAATACCGTAATAAGGGCATTGATAT
>JAADXI010000760.1:0-15357 GCA_023337615.1 Pythium brachiatum | reverse complement strand
GGCTGTTGTTAGGAGCTCTATCCTTCCTGGATCCGATGCTCCAGGTCAAGAGGCGTCCATGCCGCCTCTGGCAGGAATCCAACACACAAAAGACCTTGTAGGGGTCGCTGCGGTCGTGAGCTGCTTCATGGTCACGGCGAAGTCGTGGCATGTGGGGAAGCTAAGTTCGCACGATCCACCATTATGTTCGCCGGTGGTTCGGATCGGGACACGAAACGACGCGGACCACCTGCATGCCATTCCTGCATGCTGTTCCTCCAGGGTGATTGATGTCAATTGGACGGGATGGATGGGATGGATGGGATGGATGGGATGGATCGATGGATTCGGATTGGAATGTTAGCGAGTGACGGTGATGCGGCAGTGTCCCACAAATTCGCACGGTGGTTACTTGGTCTCTCCCGTGAGCTTGATCAAGCAGCTCTCATTACAGAAGAAGCGAGATGACACGCAAGGTGTGGTTCCAACTGGTGGATCCGCGCGGGGCCGCGTTTGAGAATACCAACACAACCGCCGTGCGGCTGACGAATGATGCCACCATCGCGGGCTTTATAAGCGCTGTGAAGGGGAAATGTCCAAACTTCCTCGCGCACGTGGCATCCGTGTCGCTCTTTGTCTTCGCGAGCCTCGAGGACGTATCGGCCGATTGGACAACGCGGGTTGAGCGTTGATGGTTCGCTCTTTGTGTGTGTGCCCGACCAAGTGTGGGTTCCCATTCCGACTGTGGCGCCGCCGCCGCCTGTACAACCGCTGCGCGACGCAGCCACGTACTTCACAGAGTGCGCGGCGCTGGACTCGTGGCCAGCCGGTGAAGTGTACGAGATCCCCGCCATTCACACTTTCTTTGAGCACTTCGGTGGATGTACAGACAAGGGGTAGCTGTTATGGCGCCAAGAAGACCGTGACGTCGCCACGTTTATACTGGGAGGCTGGCTGCAGCTTCCTGGCGAAGCCGGGGAAGAACTCGCGGACAAGAAGGCCCTGCTTGTCGGATCCCTGGGCGTGGGCAAGTCGATGCTGCTGTGTTTGCTGGCGTTCCATCTCGTGTTCAAGCACAGGACGAACGTGCTAGTGTACCGCAACCGCAAGCAAGTGTTGGAGGAGAACTGTCTGGTGGACCTAGGGTACGCGCAAGGAGAAGTCGTCAGCTACATCCAGAAGAAATGTGAGCACGATCAAGCCGTGGCGATCTACGATCTGTTCGTCCTCTAAGCCACCAACCAGAAATTATCCACCTCCTATCGGGTATATGATGAATCGCATTAACTGATACAGTTTTGACTGTTGTACCTAATTTCCGTCGCTTTTTTATATCTCAGGGGGGTGGCTTAGAGGACGAGCGGACTGTAACGTCATGAGATTGCGAATGTGTTTCTGTTTCTCGATGGGTTCGTGTACGACGAGATCCCAATTGGACTAGGGACGTTCCGGCTGCTCACAACGTCACTACAAGTGGATCTCAACTCCAACGAGAGCACGCACGCGTACTGCATGTTGCACTCGTGCTGGAAGAAGGATGACTTGATCAAACTGGCCGAGCGCGTCTACCAGTGGGACCGATCGGAGGCAAACAAGCGCTTTTTCTATTCCGGAGGCTGTGTGCGGGAATTTACTCGGCGGTTTGTGGGCGACATCATACTCTCGATCGACAGTGCGGTGAACAGAGTCGACGACCCGCACTACTTGTTCACACCGAGTTGGCGTATGAACGATGCGGAGGACGAAGTCGATTTACTGCGCCACACGTTTGTTAAACCAGCGGAGTTTGGAGACTCGGACACGCTTCTTGATAGTTACTTGGACTATTGGGAGCAGGTCGTTGACTCGGAGTACGCGATCCTGCGTCTCTGCGAGCGCCTCCGCATCGACAACCTGATGACGGCGTATCACTAGGCGACAGCGCAAGGCTCAGCGGACGCGTCTCTGAGCAAGTGTTCGAACTGTTGATCCACTCTCTCGCCCTGAATGATTTACTCGAGCTCTCGGTTTCTCCGTACGATCAACACAAGCTCAGCGAGCCACAGGAGACCCGAGCTTCAAACTACAAGCGACTGGCTATGCAAAGCGGTTCTGGCTGGTGCTCAAGGACAGCAGCAGCCGCCCGATACGATCTCAAACAGTGGCGAGACGATGCCACGACTGCGTATTGGTACCCAGCACACTCCAGCTTTTGCAGCGTCGACGCGATCATCAAGTTGAAAGACGACGGAGCGCGTTCATCTCTTGCGGTCGACGGGGAAAGCAAAGCTCCGGCTACGAAGAATGTGCGCGTGGCGTATCTTCACATGGCCGTGGCTGAAACCCATGCCATCGACGCTGAGGAGCTGAAGGCGATGAATGCGATCTTCAATCCGACGCGAAGCAAGGCTAATGAGCCGATGTATCTGGTAGTGTGTCCAACTCGTGCTCATAGCCAAGGGTTGGAGCTTACGACGTGGGTCGACGTGAAGGACGCTCAGCAGATCTGCAGCGTGTGCGTGGGCTACTTCGAACTCGACCCGACGGCGCGTTATGATGTGCGTTCACGTCTCCTCCCTCGAACTGAACTATTAGGCGCGCTTGGCTGGAGCATTTAAAGCGGGTGAAGAGCATGAATTTGGCTTGTGCCGTTGTGGAGGGTTCAGCTGACGCTCTCCGCTGATAATGATCCACGGAGCAACAGGACTCACCCCACGAGGCACAAAGCCCGTCGCGTTTGACCTCTGAGCTGCAGTATGTTCGCACTAAACTCACTAAGTTCGCACTTAAGATGGTCAAGTGGATACAGACGCGAAAGGTCGCGATCCACTCTAGTCCACATCCGCGTCATCCTGTCCTCCTCCTCCTGCTCACCCTCCTTCTCCATGCGTGATCTCTTCGTGCTGCCTCTGTCTCTGTCTCTGCTGCTACTACTACGTGGTGGAGATGCGTGTCTGCTGGCAGGCGCCGACACGGGCGAGTGCACGGCGCCCACGGACTTTGACGTGCTGCTGCCCTTCTGCCACGCCGTGGTGCCCTACACAGCGTGCCTGCCACGGTACCAGTCACTGTGGTTCAACCACTCGGCGCTATCCAAGGACCGGTTCGTGGAGCAAATGTTCACTAAGCTGCTCACGCTGCGCAAAATGTCCGAGACCAACCGCACGCTGCTGGACAAGAACACGGACGAGTGGGGCGGCAAGCACGAGATCGTGCCGCGCTTTGTGGAGAATCCGGACTGCGAGAACGCCTTCAAGAACTACTTTTGCTGGCTCAACTTCCCACGCTGCGACGCGGAAGGCCGCAGTCTACTGCTGTGCCGCAGCGTCTGCGAGAACTACATGACGGCGTGCCAACTGTCCTCCGATCTGTGGCGCTGCGGCGACCCGCAGTACGTGAACGGCCGCAGCCCCGAGAAAAGCGTCACGTGGATGGTGAGCGTGCATGCAGCCACTGGGCCAAGGGGTTTGATTGCTTGCTCCGTAGATGTCTGACGGTGATGTCTGTACGCAGAACAACTCGCTGGTGTACTACCGCGCGCCGTACCCGGGCTCGCCCTTCCGCGACAACGCTGTGGACCCGGACACCAACAAGCCCATCATCGTGTGTACTCCCAGCCTCGAGAACCACGCCCACGCCACAGCAGGCGTTTCGTTCATGGCATCTTTTCTGTCGATGTCGTTGCTCGTGTTGATGCTGCTACAATTTATTGACAATTAATTGGCTGCGATGAGCTCAATCCGATCACTGCATCGGACACGCGTCATCTTTCTCGGCCTCGGAACTCGAGAGCCCGGCCGCCAGATCCATCGATCCAGCCTTTGCGTTCTGTGGATTGGCGTTCTCATCGCCGCGTCGGTCTTGCGGATTGTGGCCACCGGAGCCGTTGGTTGGACTGGACGAATCGTCGCTGCCGCCGACGTTCGGCACAACTGACCGCGACTTGCCGCCGCTACCAATCGCGCCGTTCTTTCCGCCCTTGCAGCTACAGCTGAAGCTGTTGGCGACGCCAGCAAAGTAGCAATGGTTACAGTCGTCACAGTGCTCGTTGCGGTGGTCGCCACAGCGTCGGCACTTGGCACAGTGCTTCCTCGGCTTCTTCTGGTCGTGACACAGGCGATTGCTGCACCACGAGTACGTATAATGGGCCTGGCACTTCGGACACGTGAAGCCGTGTTCCACAGTTTCCTTGACTTGCACCGATCCACCACAGCAGTCGTAGCTCACAGTCGAATCCAGCAGCTCCTCCATATCCTTGACCTTGGACAGAAACTGCATCAGACACACGTCGTCCACCATTCGCTGGATGTCAATTCCCGCCTTCTCCATCGGTACAAACGGATTCGCGCAGCCCGCGCACTTGCAGTGGACGCCACACACAAACCCGGCCTTCACACACGCGCAACGAGCGTTCCGGCACTTGCCCGTACACTTGCATCGCACCGGACCGCCGCCTGGGAACGCTTCTTCCTTCACGGACGCGAGCGCAGCGGAGGATATGGACGTCGCGGAGAGCGGGGCTTCGCCAGTTTGATGCAGCGACTTCTTCGACGGCCGACGGCCTGCTGGATCCTGAACTTGCGTCGCATACTGGCCGGCAACAGGCGCAGATCCACTCGAAAAGGACGGTGCATGGTTCTCATACTTGACAGGCTCGGCCATCACCAGCGACGCAGCTATTGGAGCAGCAACAGTAGATCCCTCGCTGCTGTACTGGACGTAGTCGGGCGAAATAATGGCCTTGCGCTTGTTCTTTTCGTCCGCCATGCGCTGCGCTGCCAACTCGTACTGCTGCTGCACCTCCGACGGCATCACGATGCCAGGCTGAGTCTGGGATGGCTGCGTCGCTGGGTAACTGTTGGACTGTGGGGCGGGCGTCGCGGCCGACGTGCTGGCTGTGGTTTCACCAGCACTCAACGCGCCCACGAGCGAAACGACCGTGCTCTTGATGGTCTGGAACTGCCGCGTGAACAAACTACGCGGCGCCTCAGGCACGCCAGTCGCCGCCTGTGGAGGCTTCGCCATTCCTGGTGCGTTGAATGGCGGACCACTCGCTGTATTCAAACTGCCGT
The DNA here is from genome assembly GCA_023337615.1 of Pythium brachiatum. NCBI lineage: Eukaryota > Oomycota > Peronosporomycetes > Pythiales > Pythiaceae > Pythium > Pythium brachiatum. The sequence goes on along the minus strand of JAADXI010000760.1, from coordinate 10,327 downwards.
CGCCCTCCGCGTGCGGACCGTGCTGCGGGATCACGCGCCACTTGGCCGGCTCCTTCTGCGTCTTCTCCGCGATGCCCACAGCGTCGTTGTACGCCTTCCAGTCGATCATCTCGCACGACGGAGATCTGGAAGTAAACACACAATATCCATACGTAAGCTCCTACCACCACCACTGAGACTGTAACAGTAACCATACGCACCGTGGTAAGCCGCCCTGCGCGCTGCCGCTTTCGGTCACGCTGAGCCCACCGGCGCTGCCGCTGAACGACATGGTCGCTGGCGAGATCAGACCCGAGAGACTCTCAGAACTGGGCGATTTGCTCAGCGACTGTAACCAGTTCATGGTCGCGGGTGACATGGACGGGTACCCGGCGCCCATGCCCGGACTGATCCCATCGCCAAATGAGCTGCTGGATGCGTGGCGCGACAGCTGCACTTTGCTGGACGCGTCCAGTGCCTGCGCACTCGCCATGACCATCGCGTGCTGCTGCTGCTGTGTTTGGCCACCGCTGTTGCCGCTGTCGTCCGAGTCCAGCGTGAAGAACATGTTGAACACGTCGCCCAGCTCGTTGTACATGCCGTTGTCGTCCTCTGTGAGTGGCACGGCGTCGCCCTCTGCTGTCGCCGCCGGCATCGCGCCTGCCATCCGCTGCTGCTGCAGTTGCTGCTGGTGTAGTTGGAGTAATTGCTGGTGTTGTAGTTGTTGCTGGTGATTGAGCTGCACATGGAGCTGTTGTTGTTGTTGTTGCTGCTGCTGCTGCGTGGGCGGCGCGCCGTTGGGCGTGGAGCCGGCGCTCAGCGTGGAGTCCAAGTACTGCCACACGGTGTGCATGTCGTCGCCGTCGCTGGGCGCCTGCGGCTGCGTGGGCGCGTGCATGTGTCTGCTGCTGTGGGGAGCTCCGTCCATTGCGTTCGATTTCGTTGGAAAAATGGGGGAGGCGGTCAGCTGCTGGCGAGGGACTAAGATGCGAGTGCCAGAAGAAGGTATATGTTACGAACAATGTCAACTGGAATGAATTGAAGATATACCCTGTTCTGTCAAAAGTAGGACCCTTTATTGAGGTAGATTCTCTGCATACTGACCCGTGTTGACACGACACTTTCAGTGGAGAGTCTCCGCTGGAGACCGCGCGCCTCCACAGACACGAACGCAGGAGGCTTCCGCGTCCAAATGGCATTTCCCACAATAGAACGAAGGCGTGTCAGCCCCGTGTTTCTATGGCCGTCGGTCCTAAGAAGCACGCACGATGACATGGATGCCGTTGGTTTATAGTACGGTACAGTATTCGGTTTCTTGAGTGAGAGTCCAGTCCACAGTCTTGCAGATACACTGCAGCTCGCTACTCTCTCACGGCAGTTCAAACACACGTCGGCAATACGGTATCTACCCACACTGCATGCTCGTGGATCGTGACGATGGATGGAGATGAAGAGAAAGAGAGGGAAAGCAAGGTCTCCACGGGGAACTCAGTTTGGTGGTCGATTTCATCCCTCTCCAAACCGATATATTTGCTTCTGTGTGACCCATGTGGTCCACGCCATTTGAGTGCATTGCCGGCAACACTGCGGAAAAGGAAATCCGACATGGACACGCTGGACCCGCACGTGACGGCGTGGATGGACACGCTCTCGCCATGGCTGCGTGCGCTGTACGACGAGCGCTTCCACCGCAATGGGTTCCGCATCCACACAGAGACCGGCTCGCTCGCTCCCTGGTGGGACTTCGAGGCGCCTCCGTCGTTTCGCTGCACTACTGAGTTGTGGACTTCAATATGCGAAGCCATGGAGCTGCTGGAGCTGCTCATGCGCGTGAAGCCAGACACAGCACGCACACTATTGAGCACTGTGACGGGAGTCCCAGCTTCTGCCATAGCGACGCAGCTGCCGCGCTTCCGCATCACGGTGGACGACGACAGCCATCTCGTGGCGCCGCCCGCGCGCGAGGCGCTTTTGCATCTGCTCACCAACAACCCGCGCGTGTCCTCACAGCAGTTCGACCGAGTGAAGGCGCGTTTGATGGAGCAGTGGACCAGAAGCAACCACGACAGACGCACAATGGATCGCGAGATCGACGGCCGCATTGAATTGGCGCTAGAGATCACGTTGGGATTGTCTGGGGGAGAGGAAGGTGACGTGTTGGAGACGCTTCGGTCTCTCGCTCTCGCTCACGCGAACTCTTCCAGCGTCGCCAGCTCAGCTTCCACTCGCTGCAGATTCGACTGCCGGACGTGGGAGAGGATGGTGTGACGGACACTGCAATGGAGCTGTTCAACGAGATCGCGGCCAGCGAGACTGCAACTCGCGCTCATGATTCAAGACGCGTCGAGCTGGCTGCGGCTTTTCTCCGTGTTGAGCGATACGACACACACGCTGACGCAGTCGCTGCGCCATCTTCGGATTGGTCTCCACGCGTTTAAAGACGCACACGCCGAAGCCGAGGCGGTGGTCAACAGCCACCTGGCGATGCTGGACAGCAACCGCCTGCTCCAGCACTGCGAGGTGGAGTTCTGCGGTGGAGCAATCGTCCAACAGTACGAGTCGCAGTTCCTCGTCCACCACGACGAACCACTCAGTGAAGCCGAGAGACCACTCCCCAGCAGCTCCAAGCTCGCGTTTCTGAGTGCGATCTCAGCTGCGCAGCCACACGTATCGGCTTGCAAGCGTCCCAGGCAGCTACACGACAGCAGCTTCGTCCGCGTTGCGTCGTCTGCGCAGACCCAACTCACGTCGGATATCGTGGGTCTGGTGTTCACCTTCGCTGCCATTCCGAAACGTCGCGTGTGCCGCATGAGCCCCACGGTACTCCCGTAATTCCACCACACGCATGGGTCACCAGTCTTTCTCTCTCTCACTCTCTCTCTCTCTGGTGGAGCTGCCCAGCCACCAGTGCCGTCATTGCGTATCTTTGGCGGACGTTGAAGCGGCTTTTTCAATGAAGCCATCTCAGTCTCAGTCTCAGTCTCAGTGCGTACTTAGTCGACGAATCCGAACCTAAGTAGGAGCGTACTTAGCGACTTTAGTACGAACTTTGCAGCAGCTCCCCCGCTTCTCAATTGGCAACGGAGACGCTTGACCCGCATGTCGCCGCGTGGGACCCACGGTGGGTGGGCACACTCACACCGTGGCTGCGTGCGATGTACGACGTGCGCTTTGACCACCACGGTCGTTCGATACCTGATGGGGCTTCCAGGCGCCTCGGACGTCTCGCAGCGCTGCTGAGTTGTGGACTTCGTTATGCGAAGCCACGGAGCTGCTGGAGCTGCTCACGCGCGTGGAGCCACACACAGCACGCATGCTGCTAGAGGCGATGACGGGCGTCTCGGCTTCTGCTACAGCAACGCAGCTGCCGCGCTTCCGCATCACCATGGAAGGCGACAGGGAGCTCGTGGCGCCGCCCACGCGCGAGGGGCTTTTGCACCTTCTCACCAACAACCAGCGCGTGTCCTCGCAGCATTTCGACCAAGTAAAGGGGTACCTAATGGACCAGTGGTGCAGTAACCACGGCAGACGAGCATTAGATCGCGAGATCGACGGCCGCATTGAGCTGGCGCTAGAGATCACGTTGGCGCTAGATGAGGGCGACACAAACGCCGTGCTGGAGACGCTCTGGGGGCTTGCACGCGCCCACGCAGACGCTTCACGACGTCGCCAGTTCACTGTCCACTCGCTGATAAGCGTGAGAGACGAGGGCGTGACGGACGCTGCGATGGAGGTGTTCAATGAGGTCGCGGCCAGTGGCGTGTGGATCTCGCACTTCTACTTCGTGTCGCTCTACCACGCGTCGCACGACCCAGCGATCTTTGGCAAGTTTCTCGTGGATCAATTCCTCACCATTCATGCCGATGGAGAAGATCGCGGCGTCCAGAGTATGGACCTTCGTCCGTGCGGCTTCGACGTCCCGGCAGTTCACTCATTCTGTACGATGATCGCTCGCAGCACGAGCCTTCGCTCTGTAGATTTCGAGATCGACAGATTTGAGGATCCCGACATGGATATGGAGGCAAACAACCCACACGAAGCAGAGTGGTCCACGTGGTTTGTGTACGCGCTGTTCTCGAGCTTCTCGGACCACAAGATCTGCGAAGTGGTTCTACAGCTTTACGAGCTGACGATGGCGAATGTCGCTGCGATCCGCAACGGGCTGCAGCATGCGAATCCGCTCTCGCTTCTCTGCCATACGCGTGGTGGAGACATGGCTCTCACCAACCACCAGCTCGTTTTGTATGGTGACGCTCTCGTCCTTCGCAGTCGTTTGTAAAGGCCCTCATCCAGTCGATGCAGAGGACGAATCGCAAGGACCTCGTCCAGCGAGTATTCGACTGAGCGCACCCATCATCGCGTGTCAAGTGCTCCGCGGTCGCAGTGATGAACCGTTTATCGAGTTCTATCTCCCGGGAACTGGTGTCTGCTGGGCAGACCGCAGACAGGTCGTGGACGTGAAGCCACTGATGAAAACTACTGTCCATCCTGTCCGCTTCCTCGATATCAGGCACGACGCACTACGTGGTGCGACATCGCGTCCAGTCAACGAACTGCTCCACCTGATCGGCGCTCCTCTGGAACACCTAGTGATCTCGCACAACCACAGCCTCGTGGACTCTGCGTTTTGCAACTCGATGCTGCGGTCATGCGTGAATCTCGTGCGTCTCAACCTCAGCGGTATGATTCTGGAGTCTCTCGACTGGTTATTGGATGCTCGACCACCATCCAAACTAGCGAGACTGGAGCTCTCGCTCAGGATTCAAGACACGTCGAGCTGGCTGCGGCTCTTCGCTGCGCTGAGCGACCCAACACACACGCTGACGCAGTTGCTGCGCCATCTTTCGATCGGTTTCCACGCATTCGATCGCAACAACGCACACGTCGAAGCAGCCGCAGTTGCCGACAGCTACGTGGCGATGCTGGAGAGCAACCGCCTGCTCCAGTACTGCGAGATGACGCACTGCAGTGACGCGGTGGTCCAACAGTACCAGTCGCGCTTCCTCGCTCACCACGACGAGTCGCTTAATGAAGCCGAGAGACCACTCCCCAGTGGCTCTAAGCTGAGTGCGATCTCTGCTGTGCAACTTCACGCATCGCCCAAGTCCGTCAGCGTTGCGTCGTCGGCACATGCCCAGCTCACACCGGACATAGTGCGGCTGGTGTTCGCCTTCGGTGCCACTCCAAAGCGTCGCGTGTGCCGCATGAGCCTTACGTCAACGCCCTAGTCAATGAGAATGAGAAGTAGTCAGCTGCCCAGTCAGCATATCTTGACGGACGTTGACTTCGCGCATAGTGTTTGGTGGTCGACTTTATCCCCTCTAAATCGATACCTCCCTGGTGGGACTTCGAGGCGCCTCCGTCGTTTCGCTGCACTACTGAGTTGTGGAGTTCAATATGCGAAGCCATGGAGCTGCTGGAGCTGCTCATGCGCGTGGAGCCAGACACAGCACGGGCACTATTGAGCACTGTGACGGGAGTCCCAGCTTCTGCAATCGCGACGTAACTGCCGCGCTTCCGCATCACGGTGGTCGACGAGAGTGAGTTGCTCGCGCCGCCCACGCGCGAGGCGCTGCTGCATCTGCTCACCAACAACGAGCGCGTGTCCTCGCAGCATTTCGACCAAGTGAAGGCGCGTTTGATGGACCAGTGGCAGAGCAGCCACGGCGGACGCGCGTTTGATCGCGAGATCGCATTGTATTGGCGTTGGAGGTCACGCTGGAACTGTTTCGAGGCGACGTGTTGGAGACGCTTCGGGCGCTTGCTAATCCATCGCAGCGTCGCCACTTCACCCTCCACTCGCGGCAAATTCGACTGCCGAACATGGGCGAGGACGGCGTGACGGACAGTGCGATGGAGGTGTTCAACGAGATCGCGGCCAGTGGCGTGTGGATCTCGCACTTCTACTTCGTGTCGCCCTATAGCGAAACCCACGAACCAGCGATCTTGGGGAAGTTCTTTCTGGATCAATTCGTCGCGGTTCATGCGGACGGAGAAGACCGTGGCGTCCACAGTCTGGAGATCATCGCGTGGGAGTTTGACGTCGCGGCTGTCCACGCGTTCTGCACGGCGATCGCTCGCAGCACGAGCCTTCGCTCTGTAGATTTCGAGATCGACAGATTTGAGGATCCCGACATGGATATGGAGGCAAACAACCCACACGAAGCAGAGTGGTCCACGTGGTTTGTCTACGCGCTGTTCTCGAGCTTCTCGGACCACAAGATCTGCGAAGTGGTTCTACAGCTTTACGAGCTGACGATGGAGGACGCCACCGAAATCCGCACTGTGCTGCAGCACGATAATCCACTCACACTTCTCTTCCAGACCCCTCAAGGCGAAGCGGATCCCACCAGCCACGCGCAGCTTTGTATGGCGACGCTGGCACCCTCGGCTGTCGTGCACATTGGTCACCACGACCACCAAGAACTCAGTCAAGCGAGTATTCGACTGAGCGCACCCATCATTGCATGCCAAGTCGTTCGCGATCGCCCAGAAGAAGCATTTATCGAGTTTTTCCTCCTGGGAACTGGCGTCTGCTGGGCCGATCGCAGCCAGATCGTCGACGTGAAACCACTGGTGACAGCCACGCAACATCCAGTGCGCCACCTCAGTATCAGACACGACGCATTATGTGGCGAGACAGCGCTTCCGGTCAGCGAGCTGCTCCAACTCGTCGGCGCTCCGCTCCAACGTCTCTCGCTTAGGCACCAGTACAATCTCGCAGACTCTGCTTTCTGCAACGCGATGCTGCAGTCGTACGTGAACCTCGTGCAGCTCGATCTCTCCAGCATGGTTCTCGAGAATCTCGATTGGTTATTGGATGCTCCACCCCCATCCAAACTAGCGAGACTGCAACTCGCGCTCATGATCGAAGACGCGTCCAGCTGGCTGCGGCTCTTCGCTGCGCTGAGTGACGCGACACACGCGCTGACGCAGTCACTTCGCCATCTTCGGATCAGCTTTGGCTCGTTCAATCGCAACAATGCACACGCCGAAGCAGTCGTGGTGGTCGGCAGCTACGTGGCGATGCTGGACAGCAACCGCCTGCTCCAGCACTGCGAGATGGAGTTCTGCAGTAAAGCAATTGTCCGACAGTACCAGTCGCGCTTCATCGCCCACCACGACGAGCCACTGAGCGAAGCCGAGAGACCACTCCCCAGTGGCTCCAAGCTTGCGTTTCTGAGTGCGATCTCAGCTGCGCATCCACACGTGTCGCCACGCAAACATCCAAGGCAGACTCACGTCAGCGTTGCGTCGTCTGCACAGACCCAGCTCACATCGGACATTGTGGGTCTGGTGTTCGCCTTCCCTGCCATACCGAAACGTCGCGTGTGCCGCATGAGCCCCACGTCACTACCGTAGTCACTAGATTCATCAGCGTCTCTCTCTCTCTCATTGGACTCGTGGAGCTCCCGAGTCACCAGTGCCGTCATTGCGTATCCAAGGCGGACGTTGAAGCCACCGACTATGCGTACTTAGTCCATACCTCGACAAGCAACAGCTTCACCCAGCTGCAGCCACCATGGCGTTGTCGTCTGCTTCCGCGTCCTCACTCTCTTCATGGAGAGCGGGGCTGGACCCGTGGCTGCGTGTGCTGCGTGAGTGCGGTTTGTATCGCGCGCGACGCAGCGAGCCCCATGAAACGCCGCGCGCGTGGTTCCATGTCCACGCGCCGCCACGCGAACGCAACTCGTTGATGACGTGGACGCGTTTGCGCGAAGCCATGGAGCTGCTGGAGCTGCTGGCGCGCGTGGAGCCACACGTAGCCAACAGGTTACTGGTCCAGATCACCAACGCTGTGTACCAAGAAGACAGCGACGCACGCGCGCCGACGCTGCTGCCGTGCTTCCAGATCTGTTTCGACAGCCACGACTCTATCATCAGCGCGACGACGCACCAGGGCATTCTCCACCTACTGACAATCGACCAGCGCACGCCATCCACGCAGTTCACGCGAGTCAAATCGCTGCTGCTGGATCAGTGGACCAGCGCCAACGGCGGCCGCCAATTGGATCGCGATCACGACGGCCGCGTGAAGCTGTCGCTCGAATTCTCTCTCCACGTGGATCAGGACTCTGTGGCACGCGTGTTCACAGCACTGCACACGTTCGCCCAGGCACAAGCCCTTTACTCTACTACTGTGCGACCGGGCACAGTGGTGGCTGCACGTCGCTGCTCCGTGGCGCGTTCACGATCGACGCGTTCCAGATCCGCCTGTACAACTTGAGGTCTTCGGGCTCCTTCAGCGAGACAATCTACCGCCATCTCAACCAGCTCAATGCGACAGAAATGCGCCTGTTGCACTTCTTCTTCTTCTCGCTGTTCGACGCTCGTCCAGCGGTGCTTGGCCGCTTTCTGGTGGATCAGTTGCTCTGTTCGGAGCGAGAAGGAGGTGCTCGAGGCCTCCGCAGCCTGGAGATCATCGCGTGGGAGTTTGACGTCGCGGCTGTCCACGCCGTCTGCACGGCGATCGCGCGAAGCACGAGCCTCCGCCAGGTCAAGTTTGAAGTGAACGAGGAGTCCCACGTCTCGCAGGAACACGCGTGGTGGCCGTGGCTCGCGTACGCGTTGTTCTCCACATTCTCCGACCACGGCGTCCACTCCGTGTCCTTACGACTCCAGTCGCTGACCATGACTCACGTCGATGCGATCCGCCGCGTGCTCCAGCACAACAATCCACTCGCGCTTGTGTACCAGACCACCAGCCAGGCCCAGATCTCAATGGCGACGCTCTCGTCCTCAGCTGTGATCTACATCGGTCATCACCACGCTGATGCAGTGGCCAGTCCACAGGTCCTTGCTCAGGCGAGCACTATTCGCCTGAGCGCTCCTATCGTGTCGTGCCAAGTCATTCGTTATCGTCCCGAAGAACCGTTCATCGAGTTCGTTCTCCCGGGAGTAGGAATCTGCTGGGCCGACCGCAGTTAGGTCGTGGAAGTCAAGTCGCTGGTGGAAACCACCACACACGCTGTCCGCCAACTGAGGATCAGCCACGATCAAATACGTGGCGAGAAAGCACAGCCCGTCATTGAGCTGCTGCAACTGATCGGTGCTCCGCTGGAACGACTGGAAGTCTCCCACATCAAGGGCCTTGTGGACGCCGCGTTCTGCGATGCTCTTCTACCAGCGTGCCGCAACCTCGTGGACCTCGGGTTATCTCAACGGCATGCGGCTTGAGAGCATGGAGTGGTTAGCGAACGTCCCGTCCACTTGCAAGATCGCACGGCTGCATCTTTCTCTGATGAACGCGGCTGAGCGTGGCGCGTCCCAGTGGCTCAGTTTCTTTGCCGCTCTCAGTGATGAGTCGCACCCTCTCACAAAGTCTCTACGTCACCTCAGACTCGACTTTCAATTCTTCTACGATGGTAATGGAACAGGCGAGCTGAAGACGAAGAAGACGCAGTCGTGAGAAGCTTCCTGGCGATGCTGGACAAGAACCGACTGCTGCAGCGGTGTGAGTTGCTCTCGTGCCGCAGAGAGGTGATCGACAAGTACAAGTCGCGCTTCGTCGCCCACCATGGAGAGCCGCTTGATGAGGCGGACGGCCCACTTCCTACTCGTGTCAAGCTCGCATTCCTGAGTGCGATCTCACAGACACAACTACCAGTGGAATGCAAACCACAAAAGAAGAAGAAAGTTCGCAGGCAAACAACCACGGACACACTGACGCTCGCTCTCTCGTCTGATGTGGTGCGGTGTTCAACTTCGCAGCCACCCCAACACGTCGCGTGTGCTGCATGGACTAAGCTGCATGAAGCCTCACGCGCTAGAACGTAAATGACCAACGAAGCCCCCCCCCCGCTTACAATTCCTGCAGGTTTTCAGTTGGACATTCTACTTCGTAGTACTTCTACACTGTAAGCGGATTCTCCGAGCGCTCCAATTTTCAAACACCCTTACTACTCAGAGGTCTCTCTAACGTTATCTCTCTCTCTCTCTCTACAGGACCGCAGACTCGCTGCGCCCACCGACAGCGAAGAAATACCCTTCGTTTCCTCGCTCTTATGATCGATGTGATGGAACCACGCGAAGACGTCTCACAGTGTCAAATACAGTAACGTTGAACACTCGGATACTGTATGTACTGTACTTCGAAGCAGGGGTGCGGAATATGCACTTAAAAAAATGAATTGCTGCCATTCTCAATAATACGTTACGCATTTAAACCTGAAAGTCCTAAAAATAAATAATGCATGGATGAAATTGCAGCTGTCGTTCATCATTTGGCTCGAGCTCCAGCAGGCAAAGCTTCTCTTGTAAAATAAATAATGCATTCTCTGCTCAAGAATACGAAAATATATAATTTCTGCTTCCCCCTAAACATTAATTTAAAAAGCATAATTTGTTT